>CP135555.1:1405958-1444695 GCA_032402905.1 Khaya senegalensis | reverse complement strand
TGTGTGTGTGTGTGTGTGTGTGTGTGTGTGTTAGCAATAAGTATAAAGTATTTTATATTGGGATGAAATTATAGAAATGTTGTATATGTGATTATCAAAATTTTAATAAATTATCGAAATGCCCTTAAGTAATATAGTAAATGGTAAATGAATAAGATGGGCATATGATGAATTATGAAGAGATGTATAAGTGGCCAACATTCTTGAGATACGATTATTGAATTTTCTTACATACCAGCAAAACTGCTTAGAACGAACTGAAATAATGATTTATTATTTACTGTAGCGCTTTTTGGGGCATGTGAAACTTACAATTATCCTTGTGGTGTTCGAAATTGTATGTAAGAAATCACGGTAGTCCTCCATAGTGCCTTTGGCCAAGTTGAATCCATGGTAGGAAGCGACAGTTTGTCATGGCGCCTTTAAGGGCATCTTGAACCTATGGTAGCACTATAAGTGTGCACAACTTATTCATATATTGGTATGTAATATGAATAATGTGGTCACGATCTATAGTTTATCTAAGTATGACTGGTCAAATGAAAAGATAACAGGATGGTAGAAATAGAATAGATAGAGTAAAAAGCGTACAGAGGAAAGTGGTACTATACTAGGACTATTTATAATATCTTAATTGAATTGTTAATTGCATAGTTGAGATGAGTTAGTCATAACTAGTTATTATTGTAACATTTGATATATGAGATATATTATGGTCCTGATTAGTTATTATTTGTATGGTTGGAATATTGTGATTTGTTAAATTATTTTGTTAGGTTTTATAATTCTTACTGAGTAATTTTAAATTACTCATTTCGTAGTTGAAATGATTTTTGAGTATAACTAATAGAACGGCAAAACCAGACAAATTTTTAGAATTGTAATCTATCAAGAGAGTTAGGTATACAAGATTTTGTTGCTGTAATAATCATACTTTTATTATAAATTGTATTTTTAATATATTGTACATGTTGTAAATAAGTATATATCTTGAATTATAATGAATTCTTATTTTGATTATAATAGAAGAAAAAGAAAAAGAAATTAGTATTTTTTTTTATACCTGTTTAGAAGTCATTACTTATATTTTAAATGGTTATGAGATTCCTACAGATTTGGAGTTATCTTTATAATGTAATTAATTATATGAGTAATTATATATTTTTAATTCATATATAATTTAATATATTATTTTATAATTTTATATTTTAAAATTTTTATCTATTTTTTAAAGTATTTAGCTATATTTAGAATAAATTTATTAGTATTTTAATATTATGAAAATATATTAAAATATTTATAAAAAAAATATTAAACGAATGGCATGATTTTAACTCGATTAATTATTTAATAATCATATTAGATTAAAATTTTTTCTTATACTAATTCAAATTGAAATGATTGAAATATATCTTCTTGATAAATAATTAAGTTATACAATCTTCGTGCTTTCATTGTTAACATTTGATATTATAGATGTAATATTGTTATGTTAGTTAAGGTTAGGGACTTATAAAATATGAATAGATTTCATGAGCCTGAATGTTATTATCTAATTTTAGTATTAATATTTTGTTTACTTTTGCATGTATAATGGGATAGCTGAGAATTACATAACATAAAAAATGACTTGGAATGAGTCACGATTGTCACGTACAAACATATGCCAGTTGGTAATTGTCGGTCAAATAGAGTTAGATAACTTTCCATTACCTGAAATAGTCACCTATGAGTTGTAGACTTATAGTAACCACCCACAAACTAGAGCAACTGCACACCAATTAAGATAATGGTCTACTTAAAACTTATAAAAAACAAAATTCACTTAGAGAAAGAGATAGCGTTAAATTGGCTATAAATTTCTTACTTTCACTTAAAACACTCTCATTCTTAATCAGTCTCTAACTTAAGTATCGAAAGATTATTGTTGGACTCACATACACCCTTCTTAACTTGTGTGATTTTGTAGTAAAAATTGAAGTACCCAAAAATTTAAAAGCAGAAAGAATAAGTCGAAGAGGCCAAGAATCGAAAATTGAGAAGGAAAAATATTTTGATAACTGAAACCTGAAAATGTAGCAACAACAATATCATTCTCTTAAGATTTCATTTGATAATTGACAAATTCTTTAAATGTTCAAATAATTTATCAAACTATATGGGGGATATTAAGTTTTTTTTTTAAACTTTTAAGTATCAATAGCTTTCCACATTGCATACAAACATTTTAAAATGTTTGAGGAGAGACATTTACAAGCTTACAACTGCAAGTTTTGACTGATTGACTAAATATTTTTAAGACATTAAAGTAGGCTGTGTTTGTAGGTGTGGAGAGAAGCATTATAACGTAAATATTAATAAGACAAATAAATGAGCAAATTTTACAAAAAGTGAATGTGACTAAGAAAAGGATGTAATTTTATTTTTAAAGTATATGAATATATTATAATTTCAAACAAAAGTTTTAATATCTGATGTTGTTGCATGAAAAAATAAAATTGTTGGCTATTTTGCCCATACAGGCAAAATTAAACTCATGTTATTTAAATTTTGTTGGGCAACAAAAAACAAAATATTCAATTCATGATTTTGTTTCATATAATCAATAATGTCCAACTGCATAAATTTAAATAAAATTTACTTAATGAAGTGCACTTTTAACAGTATTTGGTAAAATAATAATAATAATAATAATAATAATAATAATAATAATAATAATAATAATAATAATAATAATAATAAAATACATTTTTTTAATACCACTAACAAGTTTTCTTCTTAGCTTTTAAGCCAAAAAAATCAGTAAAAATAGCTTTGCAATTTTATTGGTTGGTTGAAGAAATTTTTGGTGCCAAAAAACATGTTAATGAGAAGTTCTTTCTAAGAAATTTATCTTTAATTCAACCACTATCAAAACTCTAAAATAATATTTGTGAAATTTGAAAAGGGGACAATGGTTTCAAACTAAAGATTAGTTAAAATTTTTTTTAAGAAAATTTTTATAATTTTAAATTTTATATATATATATATATGCACGCATATATATTTAAAATTTTGATAATATATACATAAATTTTAATAACTCTTGTTATTATTTTTAATATACCTAATAATAGTGTAAGATTATTTCAATTAATTTAATCAAAATTAAAATATTATTATTTTTATTTAAAAATTAAAGAAAAAATTTAATAATCACATGCAATTGAATTATTTTCACAAAGTGCCATCATTAATTCAACTAAAATCATAGACAACTATAATTGTTTGAATATGGGGATGGCTCCAGAGAATGTAAATTAAGAACCAATTTAGCATAACAGGCAACTCAATTTTAGGGCTTGTTTACATATTTATCTAAAATTTAAAAATTTTAAATGATATTTTTTTTATTTACATTGTTTGAATATAAATATTTAAAAATCAATGGTGGGTAAATTTAGTATAAAATTGAACTAAAATCAAATCAAATGGTTTAGTTCCTTTTCTATTTTTCATGTTTGGGTTTAAGTGAAAAAATATTTAAATATAAAAAATAATAAATAATAATATTTTTGTTGTAAAGAAATTGAAGAAAAATTTTTATACTACACAAAATCTTATTATATTAAAAGGGCTTTGCTTTTTAAAATGAATGAATTTTCAAGACATAATTACTCTCTCTCTCCTCTCTCTGTTGAGATTGAGAGAGAGAGAGAGAGAGCAAAGTGATAAGGGTTGGCCAAAACCTTTTTGACATGAGATTCGTACATATGACTAAAATTGGTGTTAATCTACCTATTTGGTAACACTTTTCCTTGGATTACACCCTCATCTTTGGATATGTTTAACATTGTCCATTATAAATATTGTTAGTAAAATTAAGTGGAATAAAATCTAGTTGAAGAAAAAAAAATAATGTATCGCATATTTATCTAATATAATTATTATAATTTTTCTTTCTAAAAGAATACGCTCTTTCTGATAGAATTTTCTCCCTCAAAATAACGAAAGATCGATTGGCCAATGTGTGGAGTCAACTCATGCCCAGTGTGTGCGTTTCCTCCTGATAGAATTTTCCCCCTCAAATTAACAAAAGATCAATTGGCCAATTTGTGGAGTCAAACCATGCCATAGTGAGTGCATGCGTGTGTCAGTATTTATATGCCAATTTTTTAAAAGTTGATGCGTAAATATACACTTTATTTGCTTCATGTTGTGCATGAATCTCAAAATGATTAGAAGTAGCAACGACAATTGTACTACATACATTCAGATTATTTTAATTCGTAAAAAGATTGTTGTAGCTTGATTAAAAATAAATTACAACTCTTTAATTTATACGATTTAAGTGTAACTATATCTATAACAGTAAAATATCTTTTATCAAAATCATCAAAGTTAATTTTAAGTTTATACGAAAAATCTTTAGTATCAAGTCATACTTTATATTTTGTGACTTATTATTTTCATTACATTTTCTTACAAATACCCATATGTATTCAACCAGCTTTGACATCCTTAAGAGTTTAGACTATAGGTCTAACTATTTTACGTTTGGCCAAAAAAATCAATTATGTTTGAATCATTTCTTTCTATTGTGGCCAATCATGTCACTATCTACATTTATCTATAGTATATCAATAATATTCAACTTTCATAATTTCAATAGCTAATGTAAATGAGATAATATTATCGATTACTATTTCATTATTTTCCCACACTTTTCTTGCGTATGCATAATTTGTGTACTTTTTCTTTGTTTTGAACTTTGTTTCTTTAGAGCCTTGAAGACGTTGATGAACTTGTGTATTTTAGGGACTTCTAACTTTTTAAGAACTAATGGTTCTAAAACTATAGGTAGATTTATTGTTTAAGCATTATATTTAAAATGATTCTTTTTTTTTTTAATTTTCACTTTTGCAGCAAAGTAACTTTGGAATCAATTGGTCTATCATGCTTCTAGCATACAATAGATTATTTATTTATTGCCATTTAATTTGAATTATCTTAGGAACAATCACCTATGTGGTTTATTGGCAACTAACATATATAATTTGCCCACTATTAAGGTATTAGTGAATGCATTTGATAATTGGTTTGTAACTAGATAAGTTGCACTATCCTTCAAATTTTTTTTTTTTTTTATAATGATAAGTTTGGTGATCAAAATGAGACATAGTAATTATTTTTTAAGAAAGCGTAAGCCTTACTTTAAGATATTTTTTTCACTAATATTTTAGAAAGATGTCTCATCAAAATGACAATTCATATAACTTATAGTAAATATATCATTCGTTTGAGGTTCAAACTAATATGAATCTCCAAATGATGTTGATAATCCATCTTAGTTCATTGTGAAGGTGTTGAGAACATATATGACACAAGCAAAGTGTAGTCATGAGATACATTGGGTTGATGATGAAGTTCAAGTTATAGTAAGGAATATTAATGATAAGTAGTAGATTTAAGGTGATTCAATACCACAACATGTCTCGACCACAACTGGTAATTGCACATGTAATAGTAATGTTAGAAAAATTGTCTAAAGTCATTTAATAAGTGACTTATTTAATCTATTTTATGTATAGACATATGAAATATGATGCTTTATATCATTTTTTTATTAATGTATAATAGTTATCAAACATTTTTGACATGAATTCACTAATATTATCCAATCATAAGATTTTGACTAGGTAATTATGAAATTAAGCTCTTAATTTAATGATTTGTGCTAGCAATTTAGTAAACATAATATTATGACTAAATAATAAATAACCATGTAACCAATGTATAGATGCACTAATTAAGACCATACAATGACTTAATCTCCACTAGATGAGCGAATTTATTCACAAATATCTCTTTAAATTCTTTGTAATATTAATGAAGATTCGAAACTAATTTTAAAATAAGATGGTTCAATCATTTGTTTTTACTGTAAGTAAGTGGTACAAATATTTTGATTACATAATAAATCTTCTAGTTTTTTATTGAGTGTTCATAAGAATTTCATTAATTTTACATATCATTGTATATGCTAGATGGTTAATACAATTATGATATAGCACAAATATTTTTGAATTAATGAAATTTTGATTCACTACATTGACTTTGATGTCACATAAACTCATATTATTAAAATAACAAAATATATAAATGAAAACAGAAGCATCAAGAGCTTAAATTGAAGAATCACTTAAGATAATAATAATAAAATTTAATGTTGAATATTTGTGTGTGTGTGTGTAATCATAGTAGCTGTATAGGTTCATATATTTTATACAAAAAACACAATTTCAAAACTTATAAAATGTACCAGAATAGAAACTTTTGGAACAAAAAATATGGATTTAATCATAAATTTTTAAATTAAGATAGAAACTCATTTACAAGATTTTGGGAACTAAAATGCAAGATTTTCAAAACTTTAAAATATAACATACTTATGACCCGACCCCTTAATTCCTCCAATTGGCTGTAGCAATCGACCCACCAATTTGTGCAACTAGCCTCTAGTTGCTTGGATATTTTTTTTCTTACCTTTGAATTTTCAAAGACCAAACAACCTTTTATTTGAACCGATCAACTATTTGCACCCGAATTTGAATTTTTATATTTCTAACAACTAATTTTTGAATTTTAACTATAAATTCAAGTCGTACACACATTAATATAAGATTTTGAAATTCTCTTAACTATCATAAGTACTTACAAACATATTTTAAATTTCAAAATCATTATAATGTTTAATTGCCACAAACACATATCATACATCTTACTCATTCATTTCTATACATTATACTGTTAAATAGACTCTTTAAGATATAATTTCGTTTATAATCTTTTTTTAAACTTTGAAGAAAGTTAAGAAGAATTATCATACTATTGTAAAATTAGATTGAGTTATTGAGTAAATCACTTATATGATTGTGAGAAAACCAAAATTTTTCTTAGTTGTATTTGTGAGTCGCTAAGATTGGAAGTTTTTTTCTAGTTGAAAAGCACAAGCTTAAAGCTTGTAGAATAGATGTAGGCCATTGAGTTGCTGAACCACTATAAATTTTGAGTTCACTTTCTTTTTTTTTTTTCTCACTTTTAGGAATATTTTTACATACCTCCCCTGAAATTCAATAAAACCACACATAAATATAATTTTTTTAAAAAATTAACAATAGTATCTCTCTATAATAATATTATTATTTTTGAATATTAGTTGACTAAGTGAAAAAAATAAAATGACTAAAAATTTTTTGTGTGTATTAATGTTATATATTAGTAGCATTTTTCCCACACCTCATGAGATTTAAAAAATTAACAAAAATTACTTTAAAAGTAATATTTTAGATTTTAAAATTTAATTTAAATTAAATTAATAATTATATATAAATTAAGTGCTAATTTTAATACTGCAAGACTATAAATTATTTGGTTGTATAAAATTATTTTAGTTATTGTGAAACATTTTATGATCATTAAAAATGTTGATTAGAAATTTATAAAAGGAACTAATTTTATTGGGCATGAAAATATTTTACAATAACTAAAATAATACTATACAAACAAGTAGTTTATAGTATTGATTTATATATATACTCATATCATATAGATTTGTATATGCTTATCAAATTAAATAGTTTATAATTCTACACAAATAATCAATTTATGATATTGTCCTATCAAAATTAGCATCTAATTTATATCTATTTATCAAATTAAATTAAATGTTAAAATTTAAAAAATAATTGTTAATGTTATTTTCTATTAATTTTTTGAATTTTGGAGGAGTATGTGAAAAATAATACTAATAAATAAAATTTATATACAAAGTACTTAATCATTTTATTATTTTGATTAATCATTTAACGATTAAACATAATAGTATTACTATTGAGGATAATATTTGTTAATTTTAAAAAAACTTGTGTTTGTGTAGTTTCGCCAAACCTAGGGAGAGGTATATGAAAATAACCCCTCACTTTTATTTACATTATTTATTGTTAGATATAAATTGGTTATATTATATTATGAAAGAA
Organism: Khaya senegalensis; assembly: GCA_032402905.1. Classification (NCBI taxonomy): domain Eukaryota; kingdom Viridiplantae; phylum Streptophyta; class Magnoliopsida; order Sapindales; family Meliaceae; genus Khaya; species Khaya senegalensis. The sequence goes on along the minus strand of CP135555.1, from coordinate 1,436,677 downwards.
TTTTAGAAACCTATTTCACCCTTTCTCTTGGATTGCCATAGATTTTTCTTTACTTGTAACTCTCACTTATAGTTATAATTGTTTAATACAACTGAGATGAGAATGCTTAAATGCATTCTAGTATTCATTTCTTGTATAAGACATGAGAAATAATGCTAATTTATTCTATATTATTCTTATTTAGAATTTTAATATGATATCTATTTGTAGAACTTATGTTAAATTGTTGAAATTATTTAGATGCATTGCATAATCATTCATGATATGTTATGGTATTTTAGATATTTAAGATCATTATACTAAGCATATGCATATTTAGTTAATAGGGAATCGAGATATAAGATATGTAGTATTTTTTTTTTTTATGTACTTAAGTGTTAAATTTCATGATTTTATATTATACTTTATGTTGTAACAAATGTTAAAATCATAGGATATGTTATAAAGTGATTTTATAAAATCATTATTGTAACTTGGTGAATGAATTAATTATAAAGTGTAGAATTGTAAATGCATTAGCATAACAAAGTCATTTTTGCGTTTTCCTACATTAAATCAAGGATGAATTTGTAATTTTATCATTTATTATATTAGTAACCAAGTCACATATTAGCATTTAAGTTCAAATATTATAATTGGTTGTAAAAAAAGGTGGAGTTAATGCGTTTTTTTGCCCATTTTCTTCATTTAATTGAATTTAAAACTTTTGCACTCTTCTCCAATTTTCTTTCATCTTCCTTCACCATTTTCATCATCTTCCACCATTGAAAAAGCACTCATATACCTTAAAAAGTTGTAGAGAATTTTCCTAAACAAGAAAACAAAGAAACAAGTAAAAACACCAAAGAAATATCTAGATTTCAATATAGTCTTCATTCAAAAGAAAATCATTCAAGAAAATTTCAAGGAGTCAGGTTGTTACTTAGGAAGTTGTGGTGAGTTTTCTTGAACTTTATTTTAAACATGAAATTATGTTAGAAACAATTAAAAAGCATGATTTAAATTTTGATCTAAGAAACCTAGGTGGCCAAAAATTTGGTGTATGCGTGTGGTTGTATATGATTTTTATATAAGATGGAAATTGATAACTTGATAATAATTTCTTGGTATTTGATTGATTTTAAGAGTATGTTATGTCAAATGATAATTAGTTCATGTTTTATGATAAATAATGTTGAATGGTGATGGTGATGCATGTGTAAGTATTGTTGGAATGCTAAAATGGTTGAATTTTGAAGGAAATAAGCGATGGATTCTATTGCTAAAAATATTCATAAGCTTATTTGGTGAATTTAATTATAATTTTTTTTAGGTTAAATACTATATGCTTAGTAATTGTTAGAGAAGAATTGATGCAGTATGTTGGCATAATTTATCCTATGGTAATTTCCTTATTTCTTGTGTATTTTGAGTGATATGTTGACTTATATTTTGAGTATAGAAAATTTGTGTTCGAAGCTTAATATTGTGGCTAATATGAAGTATTTTATTTGGGGTAAGAATTGGTACTTATTGATTTTGTAGAACCAGCAAAAATATGGTGGGAAAGTATAGATAAAAGTGACTTATTTTATGTAAGTTTTGGTGACTTATTTAAAATATAAATGATGATATTGTGCATAATTGATTACATTTAGATCCTTTATAAGTCGTTTTTCTATAAATGTATAGTAAGGATGGTTAGGATGTAATTGAAATGGGAAATGGTTATAAGTTTATGTATAAAGTGGTTATGGAAGGATATTAAATAATGTGAAATTGTAAGGTTCCTAGGTTATACACGAAATGAAATTATAAGCATTACTATTTTGAATGATTGAACTTGGTGAGGTATGTTTTTTGGATTGACATAATGAGGTTAAGCATTTTGTGATATGAATGTGATATAGTTTTTGTAACACCCCTTTCCTTTCATTTCTATTCATATGGCATATAGTACATTGAAATTATCGAAAAGATAAAAATCAACGCTTTCTCATAGCGAAACGAAGTTTTCATTTGTTCAAAAGAGTTTATAGAAAATAACCACATAAATAGTAACAACTAAAATAGTATTATTTTTTTTTTAAAAGAATTGTTACGCATTTTAATGAAATTAATATTTCAGAGTATACAGAAGGAAAATTACTTAACAATGGCCTAAACCTTAGATATACTATGCCCTGTCCGAAAATCTTTGCCTCAACTGCACTTTCCGAAACTGCCACCGCAATATCGTAATCACCTGAAAATAATAATCCCACAAAGGGGTGAACACACCACATGGCTCAGTAAGATAATACAATACTTAAATAAAGGAAGGAGCATGTTACCTGAATCTCTACGCATTTTAGTCATTTCACGTAATTCCACACACACAAGTAAATACATGTTCCAACAAGCATATGCTCCATAATGTACACAAGATATCATATCATCTCCTCTTGAATTCTAAGCACTATATCATCTATGAATTCTGTATAAATATCTCAATCAGAGTAACACTCTTCATGATATACCATATACATATAATGCAATCTCAATCAATATATTTTCTAAATGAATCACGTTATTACCTGTGTCCGTTTAAATTCTATTTTTATTCTTATCAACGAACACCTACATGATCATATAAAATCATTACATAGTCATTCGTATAAATAACGACCAATGCCGCGGCCCCAGACAGAGGACTACTTAGAAGCCGGTATAACCACACAGTATCAATCACACACTCGGCCCGAGATAGCCAAAATATTCTAGGCACACAATCAATACCCACATAAGATACAAATATTTCAAACACCTAAATTTAGATACAACCGAGGGTATTAGTAAAACGATAACACTGTTTCTGTATGCCATTTCCACTCTCGGAAGGTTGGTGATAGAAAATTTATTGCGTTTACAAATGATCGATTATACTAAGGAACATTATGGATCATGGTTGTTACTCTAGGCCACTGGCCATTTGGTGGACAGCTGTGGATTCCACCTACCCCTCAGGGTACCACAGTCTTAACGTCACACCTCCATTAGAAACTAGCTTACAAGCCCAGCTGAGGGAGATGGAACATACATATCCGATCCACGTATCACAATTGTCTCAATACTAGTTCACTACCAGTCTATGTTATCATACATTCATATTATCTCTTTATTTTCACTGAAGCAAGACAACCTGATAGTTATACTATAATCACAATTACACATCCTTCATTCTTTATCCCATACTAGGATTTCTTTCACCTACATTAAACATTGACTATACTATTATGAGGTCACATATCAATTTTAATCCTAGTCGTTCACTAACGTGTACGGATGATAACAATGTAAACTCATAAACACACTTATAAACGTGTAAACTAATAAATCAAATGACCTGTAATACATCCAATACACATTTTCAACAATATCCTCAAACTTCTCACATGATCTTTAATCTATTATGGATTCACCCATATTCCTTTTGTTTCATAAGCATTCCGGTGAACTAGACAAGATTCTATATATTAGAAGTGACGTGGCCTAGATATTGCCTAACCCATTATCTTATTTAACTCCTAACCTTCCATTTTCAAGCTGATGCTAGTTTCCTATTTCTACAAAGTTAAGTTCTCTATTAAAAAATTGAAACCTATCAAAGTGTAATCAGAATTCAATCATTTTCGCCATTTATAGACATAATGAAAACTTGATTGTGACTGCAATAAAAGGTAATCCTAGACTCAGCTCTATATACGAAAATCAGAATACAAAGGGAGGTCATGAATAGCTATATGAATAGTATTTCTTATAGGAATTCGGCAAGAGTTTGCCTATACCTATAAGCTGCCCTACCTGCACAATAAAACCACGACAGTCCCTATACCAAATAAAACACAACGTGTTACTGCCTCATTGCAATTCACATTAACACAAGCAACTCTTAGCAGATAGAAGTATTCTACCATACAGTTTGAATCTAATAGGCACACGGATTCATTTCCTTATAGATTTGTCATAAATAAATTATGAATCGTGGTCATGATATCCACCGTACACTTCAATATATGCATACATTGATCATTCGCCTACACCGGGTTCTTTAAACCAACAGTATAATTAGTTCCGTTATGGGTTGCACGTACTTAAGGACGCTATGGAAAACAGCCGCTTCCAACCATGGGTTCAACATACCCCGCGGGCACCATGGTTCTTATTATCATTTCTCAATTGCTGTGGGTTCAACATACCCCGAAAGGCACCACAGTCTTACTATCAATATGGAGCTGCTGTGGGTTCAACATGCCTCAAAGGGCACCACGGTCTTATTATCAATCCGGAGCTGCTGTGGGTTCAACATACCTCGAAGGGCACCACAGTCTTATTATAATGATACTGCTCCGTCCTAAGCGGCTTTACTAGGGTAACGGAAAAACTACCGATCCATAATTATCCCAATTATACCAGTTATCCACACACATTTATTCATAGTCGACTCAGTCATAGCAACATGACCATTTTGCCTATATTAGTCAAGCAGCATTTTAGTAATTTCATGATAGGTAATATAATTACCTATGCACACATTTATTAGTTCTTATATTCTAAAAGGACTTTATACGTATGGATTTGTCGTAAGGTTAATAGTACTTAGTTATAAAAACATATTCCACTCTGGCATATAAATAAACCATAAGACAATCAAGATAAAACGCAGAAATATATTACAACTCAAACGCATGGATACCCTATACCACTATTAATACAAATTCGCAGAACATATTTTATTCGATTATCATATATTGCGTCATTACACGCAATCCCAACACGTCATCACAAGTAAAAATATACTCATTACCTTACTATAGCACAGTAATTATAATATACTAACGTATGCACACATGTTAATTCGAATAGCATTGCAAAACATCGAATGCAGCATCTATTCAATCATTCCATCATAAGGGCATAATTACGTATGTATATATAAGCGTTCCTACCATATAAATATATGTAAATACAAACATGGAACATACAATGCTGTATAGGTATTTTAGAATACCTAATCTAGCACTGCAGGTCGACGGTAATGGTATTACGCTTATAACTATATATATATGTATATATATAACACACAGATATTAACACTTCTAATTGCACAATCATACCCATTCCCGGTCAATGAGACTTTTCTACAATTTAACCCATTACTACGATGTACATTCATGCAATTATAAATATTATAAATATAAAAAATCTATTTTTTCTCAATTTAAATATTATATTATCTTACCTCCAAGCACCCAGTGCCTATACGAATGATGAAAAGCTATCCCGGAGAGGGTATACGCGTTCGAAATACTCCTCCGTACGCTACGGATTTTTTCTCGAAAAACGTGAAAGTTACTGTTTATTGTACTATTCACAGACACTATTCAACCCACGAAATTTTAATTTTCGTTTCACGAACGGAATACACCATCGCGATCCTTACGATGTCGGGATGCTGTCCATGGTGTCCATATGCCACAAAACATAAATTAAAGCCTTCAAAATCACCAATCATCCTAAAATTCCAGATTTTAAGGTACCTACTTTGGACCCTAAAATCATCATCGAAACCTATTCCAAATTGAGATTTAAACATACCGCGTCGAAGTACGAGTGTCGGAGAGCACACTGGTCGGTTTGGATTCCATCGGAGCTACACCAATCGCCGAAAATCGTGCCAGAAACACCCCTTCCCGATCAGCCTTCCCACGCCGGAATCCGGTGACCCAATGCCGGAACAGGGCACACCATCGTGAAGAGGGCGGTGAGATGGTGCCAGACACGCCGGAGGTGTCGGTCAACTCGCCGTCCTCCGCCGTGAATCGCCGGTCAAAGTTTACGTCGGCGGGGTTAGCGGCGTTGCACTCGCGATGGCCTGGCGGTCCTCCACTCGCCGGTGGTGAGGTGATCTAAGATCCGGTGACGAAAATCACTGTTCACAGGAGAGAGAGCCGTGGGGAGGAGAGAGAGAGGAGAGAGAAAATGGAGAAAAAAAGTGAAATTTATTTTTCGGATTTTTCGACCCCGTCCCGTTTATATAGTCGGGCACGCACGACGAAAATTACAGTTTTTCGCTTCCGTCGTCAAATTTCTGATACCGGTAATAAAATACTACATTTTTTACTCATACAGTACGCTGTCCCAAATACCGGTCAACTCTCTCTCTTATAAAAATTCTCAAAAATACTGTATTATAACTCCATGACAAGGTTTTAAGAGTATAAAAATTTCAAGATGTTACAGTTTTGGTATGTTGAATAAAAACTATAACTAAATGTCTCAATAAACATCAACTAAAAGCATATGCATAGTATACATTACATCAAGGTTGCATGTTTAGAATAAAAACAGTATATTAATACCTTGTGTGTGAACTAGGTTTTGATACAGTAGAGAGGTATCTTACTCAACAAGGGGACTAGATTCTGGAAGTGTTTATCCTCCTATAAATTGTAAACAGATGGATTTTCAATATTTTTAATAAAATAAATTTAAATGATTTATTAATATGAATTTATTTTTAATACTTTTCGATAAAATAAATTTAAATGCTTTATTAATATGAATTTATTTTTAATATTTTTTAATAAAATAAATTTAAATATTTGATTATTTTATGAAATTAGATTTATGAATGGTTTGTGAATATGGATTTAGAAATGTTGAAGTAAGAGTGAATTTAAAAGAAATTTTATTTAAGAATTATATACGTTATCTGTAGACATACAGCTTAATGAATATAATGTAAAAATATGTATATAATTTTATATTTTGAAATTTTGGTGTGAGTATTCGATTATGAGTACTTCTGTCTATGGATATTAATATATGCTTACGTTGATATATACAGTTTCCTCTTTTATTATAGACAAAATATATGAGTGAATATTTTTTTTTATTACCTATGAAGTAATCAAGGAGTGGGCGCCATATATAATAATATTTGACACCTTACTTTTTTATTCAAGCTAATGCTAATGAATGTGTTCAATGATTTTATTGTATATGAATATGTAAAATAACTTGTTAGCGGGTTTCAAGATGTCAACCAAGTGTGCCTTAAAAGATGAATCGAGCTATAGTTTTTGATTAAGCCTATAAATTTTAATGATTTATTCACAGACCCCTTTTTTTTTAATATGAAATATGGTTAATATTGTTTGTTTGATTTGCAAAGTTGAATGATTTGAATTATGGTATATTTTTGTTCTACTAAAATCCAATTATTCATTGAGTTTAATACTTACTTTTTTTTTTCTTAAAAATATTTTAGATTCAACAAGTTCATAGGAGTTACCGGTCTACACTCTCCAAGCATAGATTTTATGGCGTGTATTTATCAAAGATTGTACAAGATATTTAGTGTCCCTCATGGATATGTATATATATATTTTCTAGAAGAGATGAAAAAGAATTGTGGAGATATTTGGTTTGTAAAGCATTATATTTGTAAATATTATATATTTTATATTTTTGGTATATATATACTATGTGGTTTAGGTTTTTAAGATAATAAAAGTCTTACACATTTATGTGAAATACTAATGGAAGGTATATCTCATGGATGTGCGGTATTTGTTACGTACTTAAATCGGTGGACTAGGACATAACAATATTTTAACGAATATCCTTAAAACCAAACAGATTTCTTTAAAATCTAACTAAATATAAAGTATTATAAATATATAATATAGTTCTAATTGCTAACAAGATTATAACTTTTCTAAAGTCTTCATTAAACTATGCAGGACTACATATGGTATTTATCTTAATTTCAATTTTTGTGAGTTTTGAAAAAAATTATTTTCTCGAAGAATAGTGAGCGTAGTTACATTATTAGTTAAGAATATATCCTTAATTTTTTTTTTCTCAAAAGAGAAAATTTACTAAAATCCATATCTTTTCATTCAATAAAAGTTTGAATTAGATATCATGTTAGTTAAATATAAAAACATAAAATATTTTTTTGTAATTTAAATAAAGTATAAAATGATTAAAAAAATAAAAAAAATTGAATCTTAATTCGTATGATTATCTCTATCACTAGTTAGGTGATTTATTTTACCTTTTTTATTCTCAAAAATGTTAGAAGCATCAAGATAAGAAATATATATAATATTTGAAACATTGATAAAATTTGTATCTACATTTTTCTTTCAACATGGCATGAGTGTGACCAATGGCCTTTGGCGCCACATCACTTGCAAGTTAATGGTGAGTCATCTTAGATTTTAATTTACATTGAATATTTATGATTTCAATGTATTTATTGCTATGTAATAATATTTATTATTTTATTTCATAAGTCCATAGTTCTAGGATTTAAGTTATGTCAATTCATAATAGTTTATACATATTTTACTTTTTCTAATGAAAATACAAAGACTTATTGCATTTTTCCTTTAAGAGCTATACTGAAGCTAGGAAAAGAAAGTCCTACATTAAATCCCAATTGTAAACTTTCGTAACGCAGGGCCAACTTGCATTGCAAGCTATTCATGCCTCCTTTCTAGAAATATCGCTCTTTTCATTTCCACATGCAAAACATCTATTGAGGCATGGTTAAGCTAAGAAACCACCATTGCAAACCACTCTCACACTTAGATGTTAATGTTACTCTTTATACTTATAAAAACATCAAAGGAAGGTATTGTTCTCATTGAATATATGTAGAATATCAAAATCCTTATTACAAATCTGACTTTGATTAGTCATCCCCTTATTGATGATGAAATTATTGCCCATAATCTACACCATCCTAGCAATGACTGTAAAGCTTTAACTTAAACTCTAAAAAATGCTGTGACCTTTGAAGAATTTTATGACAATCTCTTAAATAATTAAATTCTTTTGAAGCAAGAAGAAGGGAATAGAATTGAATTTTTTTTAGCGTTGCTCAATTTAACTAGTAAACCCACAACAATAAGAGCAAAGGCAAAAAAGAAAGCAATAATTACAACATATGACAAAATCACAACTATAATAACAAGTCATCATAAGGGAATATAAGCATTAATCTAGGTTTTCATCCTTTTAATCCCTTCAATAACTTTCTTTTAATGGTTATAACCTTTAAAATAATATTGGTGATTTCAATTCGTATAATTCTTAATCTTCTCACCAATCTTAGTAGTTAAACAATTATGGTAACTAAAAGTATATGATAAATTGGTCATATGGTTAAGGTATTTCAATTCTATCCAAAGCCATAATATATTTAGGATGGTCTCAAGCCAATTTTATGGAATATGAAACAATCTTACAACCTTGGCAATTAGGTTGTTGACTTGTGTGTGTTATATCATATAATCTCGAGCTTGTAAAACTTGTCAGAGTTAAAATTCACTAGCAATCACAAGAGAAGCTGAAATGTTTTTTCTATATAACAAAATAAAGAGTTTAGCATATGGATTTTATAACCTAAGCTAAAACAAAGGAAGCAAACGATTATATACAAAGGATGACTTCTAGATCAAGGAAAAATAAGATGACATATGTACTACAAGACGAATTATACATTAAAAATCTGTAAAATGGAAATAATAATGATCTTGCTGTCTTTAGTGAGAGAGATAGGTAGAATGAACTGTTGTAATAAATTTTGTCGTTTTATCAAATTAGAAGGAAAAGTGCATTAAAAAAGGCTCGAGCTTGGTCTTGAGGGTTTTAAAGGATGTTTGCAAGGAATGATGATTCGGCAGCCTATTTAATGCCCAAACTTAATTCCCTACTTTAAGCTCAAGTCTTGTCTTTCTACCTTGAGTTTAATCCTAAAGAAATGAAACTTTCGGAGCTTAGTGCCTTTGTCATTACATCTGTAATTTGAATTTCAATTGGCACATAATGAATTGACAATTCTTTGTTTTTTATCTTATCTCGAATATAATAAATGTCAATCTCAATGTATTTGATCTTAGCATGATACACAGGATTCACAGCCAAAGCTACTGCACTTAAACTATTTGACCATATTATAGATTGAGGCTTGATTTTAATATGAATTTCAGTCAACAAGTACCTCAACTAACTCAATTCAACTCTTACATGAGCTAAGGCTCTATTTTCTACCTTTGCACTTAATCTTGCCACTACTTCTTCTTTTAAGCACCATGATACAAGATTACCTCCTAATTATATGCAGTAGCTACTAATCAACCTATTATCATTCACATCACTTTCCCAGTCAGCGTCTACAAATGCTACAAGGTCCATTTCATTTGTCTTATTGAATTCAAGCCCAAAATGACTAATATGCTTAAGATATCTTAGGATTCTTTTGTTGCTGTCCAATGTGACTTAAGAAGATTACTCATTTATTGACTTAACCTGTTCACTCTATAAGAAATTTCGGGTCTTAATATTATAGCATACTATAAAGATCTTATTATAGATCTGTAGAGAGTTTTGTCTTATAAGGATAAGTCTATTATCTTTTGATAGTTTTGTTATAGTAAACATTAGTGTAGATGCACCCTCGCAATTCAACATATTGGTTTTTGTAAGTACGTTAGTAATATACTTCTATTGATACATGAAAAGTGAATCTGACTTTTTGGTTATTTTAAATCTCAAGAAGTAACTTAATTCCTTTAGGTCTTTTAGTGTAAAACTCATGTTGAGCTGTTGAACTAGTTTCTCAATTTAGACTTGACAATTACCAATTATTATAATATCATTAACATAGATTAATAGGAGTGTAAAGCTGGAATTATTTACCTTAAAGAACAATGAACTATTGAACTTTGAGTTGGTGAAATTTTAGGCTGTTAAGGTTGACTTGAGCTTGTTGAATCGGGCTCTAGGAAACTATTTAAGTTCATAAATAGCCTTTTTTAATTTGTATACATAATCTGGTTTGAAGGAATTCATGAATCCTGTAGGTTGATATCAACTTGCCTTAATTTTCAATGTTTTTGAATTGTTAAATTGAGAATCACTTTAATAGTAGCTGGCTTCACAACAGGACTGTAGGTTTCTAAGTAATTTATGCTAGGGATTGAGTGAATCCTTTTGCCATAATCCCAACTTTATATCTTTGAATGCTTTCTTCTAAATTCTTCTTGATTTTTAAAAGCCATATACACCCAACCAATTTGATATCTTGCTTGTATGGAACTAACTCCCATGTTTTATTTTTCATGACTGCATTGTATTCATCTAGCACGATAGCCTTTCATTTTAGACCTTCAATGCATCCTTTTCATTTATAGAAATGTTAGTATATAGAGATTCTAACACATCAACATTGTATACTTTTGGCTTGAAAATTTCAGCCTTTACTTGAGTTATCATAAGATGACTGGGTAAATATTAAACAATTTATGTAGGCTCAGGTGTTGAAAAAGAAGTCAAGTTCTGTGAAGGTACACTTAATGGAGAAACTAAGTTTTCTAATTGGTGTGAGTTAACAAAGGGGCTCAATTGTTGTTCCTGAACTTGAGAGGCAGAAAGTTCAACTGAATCTGAAACTATTAAAAAGGACTCATTGACTGTTGTTGTGTCTTTGTGAACCTTAGAAAACCAATTACTCATACTGTAAGATGGCATTAGAGTGTTTAATAATTTGTTAGTGGAAGATGTATTAATGAAATTGGCTCGATTTTGAAAGGAAAGGAATCTTCATTGAATATAACATTTTAAACAATATAAATTCTTCTAGAATGGTGCATGCACATGTATCCTTTATGATGAGGATTGCAACCAATGAACACACATTTGATTGTATAAAAATTGAATTTATTCTTATTATATGGTTTAAGATAAGAATAACAATCATAACCAAATACCCTTAAAAGTTTCAAGTTAGGTTTATAGTTCATTAGCATCTTACAAGGTGATTGTGACCTAACATAGCAGTGCAAAGTCTATTTATAAGATAAACCGATGTATAAAATGCTTCCCGCCAAAATTTAAGAAGCATAGAGGATTATGCTAAGAGTGTGAGACCAATTTCAAAAATATGTCTATGTTTTCTCTTTACTACTCCATTTTGATAATAAGAGTGAGGATAAAAGTATCTAAGGTTAATCCTATATTCAATTAGATAAGGTTTAAAAACTTTGAACTCTCTTCCCATGTCATATTGCAAGGAATTAATTTTAACGTCAAAAGTTCTTTATGCTTGTGTTTTAAATTGTTTGAACATGTTAAGTGCATCAAATTTAAAAACCAAGGAAAATATGCAAGTGAACCTAGTGTAATCATCTATAAAAGCCACATAGTATTTATAACCATTCAATGAAACAATCAGGGCTAGACCCCAAACATCAAAGTGTATAAGTTCAAAAGGAGCTTTAGATTTTGTTTTAGTGGCTTTATATGGAATATGATGCATTTTTTCATTTATCAAGCAAGATCATAATGGCGAGCAAGACAGAAAGATAAAGATTGAACTGTAATTCTTTCATTTATCAAAACAAGATCATTACAAGTTAAAATAAGATTTTTAAGAACTTTTATATTAAGATGTCTAAGCCTTTTATGCTAAGTATCAACTATTTTCTTATATTTTAAGTTCTTTTATGAACCTATATGATCAAGTTTACTAGATACAGTCCTATTCTTTAAATGTAAAGGCTTAGAAACTAAAACCAAATTGAATAATCTAAGATTTTAGGGTTTTGAGATAGCATACTTTAACATTTGATAGATTCCTTTTTTAGCAATTCCTTCCAGTAAAACTTTCTACTTCTTCATGTCCTTGACAACACAAAAGTTTTTACAAAATTCAATCACAACATCATTATCATACATAAGCTTTGAAACAATAATCAAGTTTTTAGTTATTTCAAGAATAAGTAAGACATCTTTTAAGTATAATTACTACTGTGTGTGTGAAGTGACTATCTTACTACTACTAACATGAGTAATAGATAAATTATGTCCATTACCTACTACGAGTTTCTCTCCTCCCTAGTATTCTTGATTAATTGTGAGATTTTTCATTAAATTCGTGACATGAGTACTTGCACCATTGTCCATGTACTATGAGGGATTAGCATTTATCTTTAATGCAGCTACACAAATAGATTTTGATTTTTGTTAAGCTTGATGAGGCTTGAACTCCTTGCTATATCGGTGCTAGCAATTAGCCACTACATGGCCTACCTTAAGGCAAATATGACATGTTGGTTTTTCACATTGATTTCTTTCTCTTGAGGTTCAACCTTTACTTTTTCCACCCTAGTTTGTCTGTATGTTCTGATTGCTTTGATTCTAATTTCTTCTTGAATTGTTGTTGGATTGAGCTATGTTGGCAGTTATCTTAGATTGAAAGCCAGATGTTGGTGTTCTATTCCAACCTTTTAGTCAATTTTCTTGACTAAGAAGCATGGAGCAAACCTCTTCTGTATAAGGATTTTCAGGCTTAAATGATACATTCATTATAATGGAATGGTATTCTCGAAGGCCTCCAAGGATATAAAGGATGAGATCTCTATCTGAAATAAAATCACTTGTTGACTTTAAAACATTAAATAAACCCTTCATTTTGTGGAAGTATTCTATAATAGTCGTTCCTTCCTTCTTGGTGAATGAAATCATACTCCTTAAGTTCAATATTTTAGACATGAATTTTGCTGTGAAGCACTTTTCAAGAAAAGACCAAAGCTTTGCTGAAGAACTACATCCCATAACTACCACCAACATAGGTTTACTCAGTGTGGAAAGAATTCATCCCATAAGCTGCTAGTCTTGCTTTATCCATGCCTTTATCCATGCCTTAATACTTAGGATTAATTCTTGTAGTTTTTACTCTATCTTCATCTACCAACATTTGGTATTTGTTGGGTATTACTATGTTGGTATTTAAAAATTCTTCTAAGCCATTTCCTCTAATAGATAAAAGGATCTAAGATTTCCATAAGAGAAAGTTAGCTTCATTGAGCTTGATAGTGCTGGGAAAATTGACGTTGTTGTTCTGAACAGTGGTGTTATGTGAAGATGAGTTTGCTTGGGATCCATAGACTAACTGTAGAGATGATAAGGCCATGGTGAATTTATGACTAACCTCGCTCTGATACCAAGTTGAAATTCGCTGATACTCACAAGAGAAGTTGAAATATTTTTTCTATATAACAAATAAGGAGTTTAACATATGGATTTTGCAACCTAAGCTAAAATAAAGGAAGAAAACGATTATATATAAAGGATGACTTTAAGATTAAGGAAAAATAATATGACAGGTGTACTACAAGACAAATTATACATTAAAAATTTGTGAAATGGAAATGGCAATGATGTTGCTATCCTTGGTGAGAGAGGCAGGTAGAATGAGCTGTTGTAACAAATTTTGTCGTTTCATCAAATCAGAAATAAGAGTGACTAACAGCTAGTGTACTAAAAATGGCTTAGGCTTGGTCTTGTGGGCCTTAAGGGATGTTTACAAGGAATGACGATTCAATAGCCCGTTTAATCTTTAGACTTAATTGTCAGTGCATTGAAATATAATGGTGTTAAAGTTAATATGGCCAAATATGGTAATAGAGTTTCAATCTCTAATGAAGATATTATGGTCAAAAATGGTTACAAAGTTCGATCTCATATTGGTTCTATCAATCTTAACTCTTCTAATATTTGTTTCACCTCAAACAATATATGATATGCACCACATATTAAAAAGAACATTTTATCTATTTCTCAATTCTTCAAATAAAATGCTACGTCTATACAGTTTTTTCCTAACTCATTTCTTGTGAAGGATTCAAATACAGGAGCACCCTTGACTTGAGGCCAAAGTAAAAATAACATATACAAATGGCTATCATTATTGTTGTTGTCTACTTAAAACATGCCTTTAATGACCTTCACTACCACCTTTGTTATTACTTTGAACTTTGGAAAAGTTTTCTTTATCATCTATCCAGGATACCTACTAGAAGTGTTAAACAGTTAGGTCAACCCGCAAAAATCAAGTCCATACAAGCTTAAAGGCTAATCAGGCTAGATCTATATAAGACTCGAGCTAAGATGGTTCATAAAGCTTACCCCATGCGAGCCATGATGGCCTACATGGTTCATAAGGCTTACCCCATGCGAGCCATGATGGCCTACATAGAGTCAGTTAGATGTTAAAGTATGCTCTAGGAGCCACTCGTATTATCGATTTCAGGGATGCATTTGTCTTATACATCTATTATATATATATATTAATAAAAGAAAGAGTTCTTTATTCATAAATCTATGTTATTTTTTTTATTTAGTCATGCATATAAATAAAATATATTTGTGAATTATGCAGATAATTTATTTAATAGTTAAATGATATTATCAAAGTCGTTTTCTATGAATGTAATATCGATTGAGTAATAATATCACGTAGTAAGCATATTTGAATGTCTCTGATGAATATTATGAGATAATATTAGTACGAGTAATGTGATAATCATGTTATTAGGACATTAGTATGGAATAAATAATTGAAGAACTATTTATTTGAATATAACCATATAACGATAAACTACATAGTATTGCATGTGGTCAATAATTTATCGTATAATTGTACTAATGTGCAACGTTGTCTTTTGACCTAAGACATCACTAACAAATACAATATAGATGCGCATGGTTAATATAGATGCGCATGGTTCATATGATGAATAAGTATGAGACTAGTCACGTCTTATATGATAAAGCCAATTTGATCACGTGTTATTTGCATTTAAAAATGTGTGATGGTTAAGACAGGATTTATTGACTCAATAAGTATAAGATCAGAGTTCTCAAACGAATATCGATAAATAATTAAAAAGTAAATTTCTAGTCAAAGTGATCAAATGTCACAGGAAATAGTTCGTGGTGATAAGTTCAGCGCATATAAATTGATAGTTCGTAATTTTATCGGTAAAGAGTTTTAATATACCATGAACCTTAAATCAATTGAAATTAGACAACGAAAGGACTTTACCTATACAGTATGTACAATTAAATGGGGAATGATGAAGTATGACTTTATTGTGAATTAAGGACTATGGCACATTACTAGATATTAATCATAGTCATTGAATAATTGAATAGTTCGATAAACCCGAAAAATTTGAAATAAGTTCACGGCTATTTCATAATAAATTCACATGGTTACACCAATAACTAAAGGTAATGAGAAATATTTGGGAATGATAATATTATGAAGAACAAAAATTAACAGTTTTGAGATAATATTTAGGTTGAAATAAATATATATAATCGTTATATATATTCATGAAATTTTTAAAGTATTTAAAAGATTTTCTTAATATTATCAAGAATAAAAACTAACACTTTTGAGATAATATTTACACTTGGGAGTTTTGTTTTGCACAAATTAAGTAATAAATATATATGCATCATAATTTGTCATTTTCATATTATAACCAAATGTGATCCTTTTGTAAATATTAAGGATACTAGTAGCGTATCTTAAGTTTAATATTTATAAATTTTTCAGTGTTACAATTTTGAGTTTAAGTCAATTTTATAAGTATCCATAATCCAATTATATTAAAATACTTTTCACTTTTTAATTATTGAAGTTGTGGTCATACATCCAAATTCAAGGCCGATTCATAATGTTCAATTATGCATTTTATTAATTATTTTTTAAAAAATAAGGTTGTTACAGAATGGTTTAGTTCATTGAGGTTAACAATGGGGATTTTTGTGTGATATTTTTGAAATGGCAGATTCACATTAAAGATTTATCTTGCCTCCCTTTCTCAGCGATTAAAGAATTCACATAAACAACATTGACCTTAACTATTGTATACAAAACATGCAGTTGCATCTACATTGTAAACAATTAATTATAAAGCTTTCACTTTAGATATAGTTATATGCATAATTTATCTTTCTTGAAATACTTCCATGTGAGATGAGAACATGATTTTTTCTAAAGTCAACTAGAGATGACATGTGATTAATACTTACTAATTGATGTTACTCAATGTAGAGTAGTGAACTGTCACTAGATTGTTGCCTTAAAATCTTCTTAGAAATGATCACATGTAACATCCCGAAATTTGTATACTCTTAGAATTCTATCACGAAAGTAGTATTACAGTATTTTCGAGACTTTTGATAAGAGAGAGAGTTGGCTTGCATTTAGAGCAGTGTACTGTGCGAGTGAAAAATACTATATTTTATTATTAGTATCAGAAATCTGGTGATTGAAGCGAAAAAATATAATTTTTAGTCGTGCGTGCACGACTATATAAGTGAAATGAGTCAAAAAATCCGACATCACAACCTCACTTTTTTTACTCCCCTTTCTCTTTCTTTTCTCTCCTCCCTACATTTATCTCTCCTATGAACAGTGACTTTTGTCACCAGAGCTCAGATCGCCTCACCGCTGAGCCGTCGCGAGTGCAGCGCCGCAAACCACATCACGATCGTTGCTGCCACGAGCCCGCATGTGCCATCGAAGTGCCTGTCGACGTGAAGTTTGACCGTTGATTCACGGCGGTGCACGGTGAGTTGACTGTCACCGCTGGCGCATCTACCACCGTGTTGTCATCCTCTTCACAGTGGTGTGCCTAGATCCTACATCCAACCACCAGATTCTGGCGTGGGATGGCTAATCGTCGGGCTGTCTTTCTGAAAAGATTTTTGGCGATCTGTACTGTTTCAATGGAATCCAAACCTATCAGTGTGCTCTCTGACACTTGTACTTCAATATGGTATATTTAAATCTCAATTTCGATTGTGTTTCGATGATAATTCGAGGGTCCAAAGTAGGCACCCTGAAATATAAAAATTTATAGTTTTTGGTGATTTTGAAGGCTTAAATTTGTATTTTGTGACATATGGACACCATAGATAGTATCTTGATATCACAAAGATCGCGATAGTATATCTCGTTCATGAAACAAAAACTGAAATTTTATGGGTTAAATAGTACTTATTAATAGTACTCGTAAATAATATTATGAGCAGTAACTAGTACGTTTTTGAGAAAATGCTCGTAGTGCGTAGAAGAGTATTTGGAACATGTATATCCTCACCGATACAACTTTTTGGTCACTCGCGTGGTCATCGGGTGTCTGAAGGTAAGATAATATAATATTTAAATTATAAAAAAATAGACTTTAATATTTATAATACCTGTAATTATATGAATGTGTATCATAACATTAGTTTGAATTGCAAAAAGTTGCATTGACGGAGGATGGGCATGATTGTGCAATTAGAAGTGTTAGTATTCGAGTTTTTTATATGTGTGTGTGTGTGTGTGTGTGTGTGTGTAGTTATAAACGTAATACTCTCCTCGTCGACCTACAGTGCTACATGAGGTATTCTAAAATATCTATACAGTATTGTATGTCCCATATTTGTATATATATATATATATTCATATGATAGATACGCTTGTATATGCATATGTAATTATACCCGTGTAATTGGATGATTGAGCAGATATTGCACTTGATGGTTTTGTAATGTTGTCCGAATGGACATGTGTGTATATGTTAGTGTGTTGTAATAATTATGCCATCGCAAGGTATTGAGTATAGTTTGTCTTGTGATGACATGTTGGGATTGCGTGTATTGATGCATTATGTGATAATTGATTGGAATATACTTCCATGGATTTCTATTAATAATGATATAGTGTATCCATGTACTTGGATTAAAATATATTCCTGTACCTTTATCTTGATAGGGTTATGGTGTATTTAGATGCTGAATTAGAATATGTTTTCGTGACTTAGTACTACTAGTCTTACGATAGACCTATGATTATAAAGTTTTTTTATAAGATAAGGACTAGTAAATGTGTTTTATAAGTAATTATATTGCTCATTATGAAATTATTAACTTACCCTTTTGATTATTGTGGGCAAAATGGTCATTTTATCATAATTGAGTCGACTGAGAATAAATTTGTATGGATAAGTGGTATAATTGAGATAATTATGAATCAGTAGTTTTTCCTTCACACTAATAGAGTCGCTCAGAATAGAGCAAAATCGATAATAAGACTGTGGTGCCATACGGGATATGTTGAACTCACAGCAGCCCAGAATTGATAATAAAATTATAATGCCCTTTGGGGTATGTTGAACCCACAACAATTGAGAAATGATAATAAAACCATGGTGCCTGAGGCATATGTCGAACCCATGATAGAAGGCGGCTATTCTCCATGACGTCTATGGGCACGTGGAACCTATGGTAGAACTATTTATCCTACCGGTCTAAAGGATCCCAGAGTGGGCGAAGGACCATTATATATATATATATATATTGGAGTGTATGGCGAATATAATGACCACGATCCATAATTTACTTACTTATGACCGATCTATAAGAAAATGAATTCGTGTGCCTACTAAATTCAAACTACATGGTAAAATACCTTTATTTGCTAATAGTTGTTTGTGTTTGTGTGAATAGCGATGAGATAATAACACGCTATATTTCATTTGGTATTGGGGCTGTCCTGATTTTCCTGTGCAGGTAGGGTAGTTTATATGTATAGGCGAACCCTTACCGAATTTCTATAAGAATTACTATTTATACAGCCATTTGTAACATTCCCTTTGTATTATGGTTTTCATATGTAGATGAGGATCTAAAGTTATCCTTATTTGTAATCACAATCAGATTTTGTTATGATTGTGAATTGCTGTAACGGTTGAAGTCCAATTACATCTTGACAAGTTCCAGTTCTTTAAGAGAAAACTTAATCTTACAAAAAAAGAAAGCCAACATCAGCTTGAAAAAGGAAATTAGAATTCAAATAAGTTAATGGGCTAGGCAATATCTAGGCCACCTAACTTCAAGTACATAGAATCTTGTCTAACCCACTAGTATGCTTGTAAAACGAAAAGAATACGTGTAAGTCTATAATAAATTAAAGATTATGTGAGATGCTTGAGGATATTGTTGAAAATATACACTGTGTATATTACAGGTCATTCGATATATTAGCCTACACATTTATACGTGTGGTTGAGGATATGTAACACCCCCTTCCTTTCATTTCTATTCATGTGGCATATAGTACATTGAAATTATCAAAAAGACAAAAATCAACGCTTTCTCATAGTGAAGCGAAGTTTTCATTTGTTCAAAAGAGTTTATAGAAAGTAACCACATAAATAGTAACAATTAAAATAGTATTATATATATTTTTTTTTCTCTAAAGAATTATTATGCATTTTAATGAAATTAATATTTCAGAGTACACAGAAAGAAAATTACATAACAATGGCTTAAACCTTAGATATACTATGCCCCGTCCGAAAATCTTTACCTCAACTGCACTTTCCGGAACCGCTACCGCTATATCGTAATCACCTGAAAATAATAATCCCACAAAGGGGTGAGCACACCATATGGCTCAGTAAGATAACACAATACTTAAATAAAGGAAGGAGCATGTTACCTGAATCCCTACTTATTTTGGCCATTTCACACAATTCTACACACATAAGTAAATGCATGTCCACATATCCATGTACATGTTCTGACAAGCATATGCTCAATAATGTATATAAGATATCATATCATCTCCTCTAGAACTCTAAGCACTATATCATCTATGAATTCTGTATAAATATCTCAATCAGAGTAACACTCCTCATGATATACCATACTTAGATAATGCAATCTCGAACAATATATTTTCTAAATGAATCACTTTATCACCTGTGTCCGTTTAAATTCTATTTCTATTCTTATCAACGAACACCTACATGACCAAATAAAATCATTACATAGTTATTCGTATAGATAACAACTAATGTCGCGGCCCCATACAGAGGAACTGCTTAGAAGCCAGTATAACCACACAATATCAATCACACACTCGGCTCGAGATAACCAAAATATCCTAAGCACACAATCAATACCCACATAGAATACAAATATTTCAAACACCTAAATATAGATACAACCAAGGATATTAGTAAAAACGATAACACTGTTTCTATATGCCATTTCCACTCTCGGAAGGTTGGTCATAGAAATTTTATTGCGTTTACAAGTGATCAATTATACTTAGAAACATCATGAATCATGGTTGTTACTCTAGGCCACTGGACCATTTGGAGGACAGTTGTGGGTTCCACCTACCCCTCAGGGTACCACAGTCTTAACGTCACACCTCCATTAGAAACTGGCTTACAAGCCCAGCTGAGGGAGATGGAACATACATATCCGATCCACATATCACAATTATCTCAATACTAGTTCATTACCAGTCTATGTTATCATACATTCATATTATCTCCTTATTTTCACTGAATCAAAACAACCGAACAGTTGTACCACAATCACAAATACACGTCTTTCATTTTTTTATCCCATACTAGGGATTCTTTCACCTACATTAAACATTGACTATACTATTCTAAGGACACATATTAATCTAATCCTAGTTGTTCACTAAAGTATACCGACAATAACAATGTAAACTCATAACATAGTTCCTGCACCATCATATTCTTATCGTATTCTTAACCATACGAATAAACGTGTAAACTAATATGTCGAATAATCTGTAATACATCCACTACATCTTTTTCACAATATTCTCAAGTTTCTCACATGATCTTTAATCTTATTATGAATTCACACATATTCTTTTTATTTCACCAATATATCGATGAGCTAAATAGGATTCTATATACTAGAAGTGAGGTAGCCTATTTATTGCCTCACCCATTATCTTATTTAAATACTAATTTCCCTTTTTCAAGCTAATGCTAGCTCTCTGTTTCTGCAAGTTTAAGTTCTCTCTTAAAGAATTGACACTTGCCAAGGTGTGATTAGACTTTCGCCGTTTCCACAATTCACAATCATAACAATAATCTGTTTGTGACTGCAACTAAAAGCAATCCTAGACCTTCCGCTACATATGAAAACCAGAATATAAAGGGAAGTCATGAATGGCTGTATGAATAGTATTTCTTATAGGAATTCGGCAAGAGTTTGCCTATACATATAAGCTGCCTTACCTGCACAAGAAAATCAGGACAGTCCCCATACCAAATAAAACACAACGTGTTACTGCCTCATTGCAATTCACACTAACACAAGCAACTCTTAGCAGATAGAAGTATTCTACCATACAGTTTGAATCTAATATGCACACGAATTCATTTCCTTATAGATCGGTCATAATTCAGTAAATTGTGGATGGTGGTCATGATATCCACCGTACACTTCAATATATGTATACAATGGTCATTTGCCCACACCAGGTTCTTTAAACCAACAGTATATTTAGTTCTGTCATGGGTTACACGTACTTAAGGGCGCCATGGAGAACAGCCGCTTCCTACCATGGGTTCAACATACCCCTTGGGCACCATGGTTTTTATTATCATTTCTCGATTGTTGTGGGTTCAACATACTTCGAAGGGCACCATAGTCTTATTATCAATCTGGAGCTGCTGTGGGTTCAATATACCCCGAAGGGCACCATAGTTTTATTATCAATCCGGAGCTGCTGTGGGTTCAACATACCCCGAAGGGCACTACAATCTTATTATAATGATACTGCTCCATCCTGAGCGGCTTTACTAGGGCAACGAAAAAACTACCGATCCATAATTATCCCAATTATACCAGTTATCCACACAGATTTATTCATAGTCGACTTAGTCGTGACAACATGACCATTTTGCCTACATTACTCAAGCAGCACGTTAATAATTTTCATGATAGGTAACATAATTACCTATGAAACACATTTATTAGTCCTTATCTTCTAAAAAGGACTTTACACGCATGGATTTATCATAAGGCTAGTAGTACTAAGTCATAAAAACATATCCCACTCTGGCATATAAATACACCATAAAACCATCAAGATAAAACACAGAAATATATTACAATTCAAACACATGGATACACTATAATACTATTAATACAAATTCGCAGAAATATATTTTAATCGGTTATCATATATTGCGTCATTACACGCAATCCCAACATGTCATCACAAGTAAAAATATACTCATTACCTTACTACGGCACAGTAATTATAATATACTAACGTATATACACATGTTCATTCAAATAGCATTGCAAAACATCGAGTGCAGCATCTACTCAATCATTCAATCATAAGGGCATAATTACGTATGTATATACAAGCGTTCCTACCATATAAATATATATAAATACAAACATGGGACATACAATGCTGTATAGGTATTTTAGAATACCTAATCTAGCACTGCAGGTCGACGGTAATGGTATTACGCTTATAACTATATATATATATATGTAACATACGAATATTAACACTTCTAATTGCACAATCATGCTCATTCCCCGTCAATGGGACTTTTCTACAATTTAACCCATTATTATAATGTACATTCATACAATTATAAATATTATAAATATTAAAACCTATTTTTTCACAATTTAAATATTATATTATCTTACCTCCAGGCACCCAGTGCCTATACGAATGATGAAAAGCTGTCCCAGAAAGGGTATACACGTTCGAAATACTCCTCCGTACGCTATGGGTTTTTTCTCGAAAAATGTGCAAGTTACTGTTTACAAATACTATTCACTGGCACTATTTAACCCACAAAATTTTGGTTTTCGTTTGACGAACGGAACATACCATCGTGATCCTTGCGATGTCAGGATACTGTCCATGGTGTCCATATGCCACAAAACACAAATTAAAGCCTTCAAAATCACTAATCATCCTAAAATTTCATATTTCAAGGTACCTACTTTTGACCCTCAAATCATCATCGAAACTCATTCCAAATTGAGATCTAAGCATACTGCGTCGAAGTGCGAGTGTCGGAGAACACACTGATCGATTCAGATTCCACTGGAACTATACCAATCGCAGGAAATCTTGCCGGAAAGACACCTTTTCGATCAGCCTTCCCTCGCCGGAATTCGGTGACCAAATGCCGGAACTGGGCACACCACCGTGAAGAGGACGGCGAGACGGTGCCAGACGCGCCGAAGGTGTCAGTCAACTCGCCGTGGACCGCCATGAATCGTCGGTCCAAGTTCAGGTCGACGAAGCTTCGGGTGGCGCGTGGCAGCGGCGATCGGGGCGGGGTTGGCGGCATTGCACTCGCGACGGCCCAGCGGTCCTCCACTCGCCGGCGGTGAGGTGATCTGAGGTCCGGTGACAAAAGTTACTGTTCACAGAAGAGAGAATCGTGGGGAGGAGAGAGAGAAGAGAGAGAAAAGGGAGGGAAAAAGTGAAATTGGTTTTTTGGGTTTTCCAACCCCGTCTCGCATATATAGTCGTGCACGCATGACGAAAATTATAGCTTTCTACTTCCGTCGTCAAATTTCTAATATCGATAATAAAATACTGTATTTTTTGCTCATACAATACGCTGTTCCGAATACCGATCAACTCTCTCTCTTATCAAAACTCTCAAAAATACTGTATTATCACTCCATGACAATGTTTTAAGAGTATAAAAATTTCAAGATGTTACAGGATACAATAAGGATATAATAATGTAGAATATATTATGAGATGGTGTAAGAATGATGTTATAAGTTTACGTTATTATTATCAGTATACTTTAGCGGATGACTAGGATTAGATTGATATATGTCCCTATAGTGGTATAGTTATGGTTTATGCAGATGAAAAAATTCCTAATATGGAATAAGAAATTGTGGACATGTATTTGTGATTATAGTATAACTATCAGGTTGTCTTGATATAGTAAGAGTAAAGAGATAATATGAATATATGATAAAATAGACTGGTAATAAATTAGTATTGAGATGATTAAGATATGTGGATTAGACATGTACATTCCCTCGCACCCTAACTGGACTTGTAGCCAGCTTATAATTGAGATATGATAATAAGACTGTGGTACCCTAAGGGGTAAGTTGAATCTACAACTGTCCTCCAAATGGCCATGTGGGCTAGAGTAACAATCATGATCCATGATGTCTCTAAGTATGATCGATCACTTTTAAAAGTAATAAATTACTAATATTAACCTTCCGGGAATGGATAGGATATAGAGAAAAAGTGTTATCATTCTTACTAATACCCTCACTTGTGTATATATAGATGATTGGGATATTTCTGTATTATATGGATATTGATTGTGTGCCTAAGATAGTATAATTATCCTAGACCGAGTGTGTGGTTAAAATTGTATGGTTATATCGGTTTTCGATCAGTTTCTCTTTATGTGGCTGAGACGTTTAGTTGTTATCTATACTTATATCAATGTATTGATTTTATATGATCATGTATGTATTCGTTAATAAGGATAAAAATAGGAATTAAATACATACAAGTGATAAAGCTATACATTTAGAATGCATATTGTTTGAGACTGCATAACTTATGGTATGGCATGTTATGAGGAGTGTTACTCTGATTGAGACTGTTTATACAGAATTTATAACTGAGATAATGCTTAAAGTTTTAAATGATATGGCATGATATCTTGTGTACATCATTGAGCATATGTATGTCTGTACATGTACATTGATCTATTGACATGCATTTAACTATATATGTGTGATTGTATGAAATGGCCAAGATAAATAAAGATTTAGGTAACATACTCTTTCCTTTATTTAAGTATTACATTATTTTACTGAGTAATGTGGTGTGCTCACCCCTTTGTGGGATTATTATTTTTCAAGTAATTATGATACGGCAGTAGCGATTCTAGAGAGTGCAATCGAGGCAATGATTTTCTGGTGGGGCATAATATATTTGAGGTTTAATCCATTGTTATATAATTTTCTTTCTGCGTAATCTGAAATATTATTTTTATTAAAATGCATAACAATTCTTTAAAAATAAAAAAATAAAACAAACACTATTTTAGTTGTTACTATTTATATGGTTACTTTCTATAAATTTTTTAGACAAATAAAAATTTCATTTCACTATAAAAAAGTGTTAATTTTTATCCTTTCGACAACTTCAATGCACTGTATACCATATGAATAGAAATGAAAAGAAATGGGTGTTACATCACATCAAGGATATTAGTTTATTAGACTTATTAATTTGACCTATTAAACTATTTTCCAAACAAAGTCTTCATTTATGTTAATTGGAACAAAAGCATTGATGTTATCATTCAAAAGAATCACTTTTCTTAGATCATTGTTTTTTTCAAAATAAAGTTGCATTGAATTTGAAAGTTTTGTTATCTATACTAGATGTTATTTATTTTGTAAACCTATTTGTTTGCAGACACTATTGGTACAAGTTGTTATCTTGCATTTGGTTATAATATGGAAATGACATAATGAAAATTGATTATCTTGGAAATAAAGAAATAACGCACGTTTTCTTAAAAATTTATATAGCTTCATGCCTTCTTATTTTTTGTTTAAGAAAAATAAACTAATAGGATTATAATTTCTAGTGACTTATCTTACTAGTCATTTTCTTGATTTTAAAGTTAGCTAGTTAGATTTGAATGATGAAATAAGTTATAATTATTGACAGTTGGGTTCATTGGCATTGTAGATTGTGGGTGAAATTAGGAGGACAGAAATGGGTTATGTCTCTTCTTGTAGCATTTTAAATTAATTAGCATTAATTTTAAAACCTTGTGGTGTACTTGAATATGTAGAACCTATATTAAATCATTGAAACCGTAATAGATGTATTATATATACATTCAGGATATGTTATGATATTTTACACATATAAAAGTATTACATTAAATATATGCATGTTTATTTGATATGTAATCGAGGCACAGAAAACATAGTAGTTATTTAAATATTTATATATATACATATATATATATATATAAGTATTAAATTTATAATTTTAGATTATATTTTATATTATACAAAAGTAAAAACATTAGAAATGTCATAATATATTTTTATAAAGATATTTGTGCAACTTGGTGAATAAATTAGTCATTAGAAATAAAATAAAAATATAAATTTTGTTAAGATTATTTTTTATTTTTCATTTTTGTATAAGGATATGCTTTAAATGGGCCATATATATTATGAGCCCAATTTACTTAGTTTAGGCCCAAGTCCATTTTCCACCAAATTCTTCAAATTTCTACAAATTTCTTCATTTTCTACCATTAAATTAAGAGTAATTTAGTAATTTTATAATTCATTATATTAGTAACCAAGTTGTATATTGACATATAGGTATAAATATTATGATTAATGGTGAAAAAGTTGTATTTAAGGTATTTTTCGCTCATTTTCTTCATTTATCCAAATTTTTAATTTCTACAAACTTTTACAATTTTATCTCATCTTCCTCTTCCATTTCTATCATCTCCACCATTGATGAAACACTAAAGAAAAGTTGTAGAAAAATTCTATAATTAAAAACAACCAAAAACCAAGCCATAAACACTTTATTTCAATTAGTTTTATTGGAAGAAAAATTTAAGAAAAATTCAACAAGTGAGATTTTGAGCTTAGAAGCTTGTGGTGAGTTTCATGAACTTTATTTTAAGTTTAAAATCATGTTAGAAGTATGTAAGAAGCATGAAATGATGTAACACCCCCATATTTAAAATTAACCACATAAGATATAATCTGAATTATTTTTTTTTTTAACATAAAGAGAGATATATATATATATCTACACATAACCATTAATTAAAACATAATTCATTTTAAATAAAATATTCGACAATATTAATAGAGTGCGTACCAGAGGTTATGCATTTATATAATGGATAACCCAACAGTACACTGATGTAGTATACCCTTACACACACGCACATACTTATATCTAATTATACAATCACATACTACCTAAGTATGCTACTAATTATACTTATACTATTATTTGCACCCAATGCACATATTGAGTACTGTCCTTAGTACTGATGCATGCACACGCAACCACCTTTAGGATGTAATATGCCACTTGGTAGTACGCACCCTATCTAAAAACAATAATCATATAAATATATATATATATATATCATCTCATGGGTCAAGTATTAGAAAATAACATAAATTTAATTTAGGTTAAAAAACGTATTTATAGCCAAAATAATTGATACATATATATATATATATATATGCGAAAGTTGGATATGTATAATATCCTGGTTACACACATAATCCATAGTATGTAACCCAAAAATACAAGTTTACTGTACCAACGTATATATCTACATATACATATAGATACATATGCATAATTATGCATTAACACCAAAAAAAACCCTCATCATCAAGTTACTAGCCCTGTTAACACCTTGAAAAGTTCGCACCCATATCCCGCGGCGCCACATTACCTGTAAAAATCACAATCCACAAAGGGTGAGCGAAACAACTCAGTAAGGAAACATAATATTCTGGTATAGAATTTATTTCCCTACCATATATACTATACGATACTGATGACGTAAAGATTATTAAACTCATATCGCCTTAACATAATCTAATTAGATAAATACACTCCAACCATACACTCTGTATCACTATCTACATAATACTCATTGTTATTACATAGAATGGAAATAAATCTACATGCATTTTGAAATCAATAACACATGACATTTTTAACAAATTATCGATAAATATATGACCGGTCATGCTAACATAGTTATGGAATATGGCCACAAAATAAATTCGCCCAACCCTCATCCATTCACACCACTCGTCTATCGGACTGAGCGTATATTTTATATATGATCAATTATATAATCTAACTATAACCAAACCAGCGGGTGTGAAGGGTATCTGAATATTCGGATTCATAACTAATGTAGTCATACAATTAATACCACATAGCCTAAAGTCATGCATTCATTTTTCGAAAACTATTGTACACTCAAACCATGCACAATGAATACCACATATGCACACCTATACATACAGAAATGATAAATAACGTCCATATCTCGATTTTATGCGCATATGAAATTCGTTCACATAATGAATGCAGAATGCACTTGCAGATAGTGATACCTAACCAAAAATTCATAACACTTCTATAATCACGTATACTTACAAAAACCCAGTCTACCAGATTCACTGGAATTTATTCATCACAGTTATAATTTCTCCCATCACGATAAATATATTATATAACTATCCAATACTAATGGATAACCACATTAATGCATCATTTACTAATAAAGAAAATTTACATAATAATTATAACTACTATAATTATTATGATAACTAATATGCAACATCCTGAATATTAACCACGCTCCGATCACACGACCATAAAAATAATTCATTGACGCATTCCAACAACCATATAAAGCATTATACATAAATAACACGTCAAAATATTTCAAAATCTCCACAATAATAACTAAAATTATCATTTTACCATTCCTTTAATTTTTTTTCTCATTTTGTCCACCCAAATCAATTCCTACTAATTTCATTCGCTTCCTAACATACCTATACACATTCAAACATAACATAACATATTAAAATCTATCATTTAGAGGCTCAATAAATAGTACTTTAAATTTACCATTTTGCTCTTTTTTCTAATTTTCTTCCATTTTATACATTATCCTATACCCAATTTCGTTTAAACACCATCCCCAAATTCATTTCTACACAAATCAACCACCAATCACAAATTTCATAAAAGAAAATTACATTTCCTTACCTTTAAAATATGGCAAATGCTTGAGTAAACCTCCCAACACCGCAAAACCACCTCACCATTTAAAACCATAAACCACTATTAAAACGACTTTTCAACAAATCCATTAATTGAAACTTAGTGAAATCAAGAACTTTTACTGTCAAATTAAAACTCTCGACGTGTAGAACAACTTTTTCTTCTACGGTAGCGTGTTTAATCGAACGGATTAAGAGATTTTGCTTGATTTTTTTCTAAAAAAATTGAAAGAGAAAGAAATGGGTAACTCACGGCAAGTAGAAGAAAAAAGTTGGTTGGCTTCAATTTTGAAAAGTCAACCAATATTATCCAAATTTATATTTTTGAAAATTATACTATTACCTAATAATTTTTCAAAACTTACATTTAACTCTGAAGAAAATTATGAGACTACCCAAACTATTTTTATATTCTTTCACTTTAATCCATTAATTTTAATTATCACTTTTTCTTCTAATTTCTTGTGAAAAGACCATTTTACCCCTAATAAAAAAATTAGTTATTTTGATCCTTTTTCATCCTTTCTAGAGAAATTAACATTCTGATTCAATTTCATTTTTTCTATATCTTATTTACAAGAGTTCTGGATGATCAAAATCTGGCAAAGTCCTTTCGACCCTTGACGTAATGACTATTTTGTCCTTTTTAGTAAAATTATTCTTTTTTATCTAAAATAGAAATTTTGGCATTCTTATGGTTATAAAATCTATCTTTTCTTCTAACACACTCTATCATACTAATTATATCCTCAACATCTAGCTTGGTCAATCAAAACTTTGTTAAAATAACAATTTTACCCTTTCAGTTTTCGATTTCGCAAAAAAATACCAACCGCGTCTTGAATTGGAATTAAACTTACCAATATGATATTTATGAAATTCTAAGACTTCTTTTTTTTTTTCAAAACTCACTTTGGCCTCAATTTTGAGTGAAAAGACTATTTTATCCCTACCCAACAAAATGACATGTTTAATCAATTTTCACTCGGTCTCCTTCCAATAACTTCATAAAATATTTTCAAGGATAAGAGATAATAAAGATTAGAGTTTATTTATATCTGAGTGTCACAAGTGAATGTTGATTTTAAGGAAACTTAGGGTGGTCAAATTTATTTATATGTGTACTTTGGTGTAATTTTTATATG
>CP135555.1:1377520-1405654 GCA_032402905.1 Khaya senegalensis | reverse complement strand
ATAATATGATTTGAGAATCGTGTACATTGCTTGTGAATGTATGTTTTAATGAATATGGTATGAAAATATGTTTATGAATTCATGATTTGTGACTTAGTTTAAATGCCTGATTGTAAATGTGTTTGTGCATTGATATTGATATATAATACATTGATGTATACGCTTTTCTCGCTTATTAGAGATAGAGTATAAGAGTGGTTATTTAACACCACATTCTTTATATTGGCTAACGCTAATGAGTAGGTGTAATGATTTAATTTTATATGATTATGTGAAATAACTCATTAGCGGGTCTCGAGATATCCACCAAAGACACATTGAGAGATGTATGTCTAATGAGAGAATTTTTTTTATAACTTCTTTGAATATGAATGAATATATTGACATTTTTATGAATTATATATTTTTAAATATAAGATATTCACTCTTGTAAATTAAATTTTAATTACTGTTACCCACGTATTCACTGAGTTTCATACTCAAACTTTTTTTTTCTTACAAATATTTTTAAATTTGACATGTTTATAGAAAGCCATCAGTCCACATCTACAAGCGTAGAGTGAATATCTCCAGTAAATATCATGAAACTAATCACATCTTATATAATAAAATCAATTTGGTCATGTGTTGTTTGTTTAATGACAAGTTTAGCACATATATATTGATGGTTCATAATTTTATTAGTAAAGAATTTTGATATACCATAAACCCTAAATCGATTGGAATTAGATAATATAAGAATTTTACTTACACGGTATATATAATTAAGATAAGAAATGATGAAGTATAATTTCATTATGGATTAAGGACTATAGCACATTACTAGATATTAACTATAGTTATTAAACAATCAAATAATTCGATAAATCCAAAAAGTTAAGAATAAGTTCACGGTTATTTCACAATGAACCCACATAGTCACACTAATAACCAAAAATAATAAGAAGCATTTGAAAGTAATAATATTATCAAAAACAAAGGTTTGCATTTTTAAGATAATATTTAGGACGAAATAAATATTATATATATATATATATATATATTTATGAATTTTTTAAAGTGTTTAAACGATTTTCTTAAATTTATATGGAAATGTAATTTATTATAAATTACATTATCAAATTGATAATATTGATTATCTAAATATCTAAGTGAAAATGTGTAATTATAGGATAATTACACATTAGCTCATGTATATATACTTAATTACACTTTGGTTAAAAGTTAGTCAAATTCTTGTATTTAAGTTTAAAGACTTAAATGTATAAAATAAAAATTATATGATAAGGATCATTTTATTCATGTTATCTATGCACTTTTAATTGAAAAGTAAGGACAAAAATTGAAAGGTTTGGATTTTTTAAATAAATATACATGAACTTTACCAATTTATGGTTAAGCTCCATAAACCTTAGTTCATATCCTTCCATTAGGCAAAACTTTTCCAAAACACTTTGATGGTGCAAATTGTGGAGACTTCACACAAGTAAAAGTTTTTTATCATCTCTCATCAATTAAGTAGCAAGAACTCATCCAAATTTTGCTATTTATGCATATATGTGATATGTGTACTCTTGGCCCACCATATGTTTATAAAAATATTTCAATGAACATATAATTTGAATTTATGCATGTTATGAGCATTTCAATCCAACAAGTATACCTAACAGATGTGTAGCAGTTGTTATGTACTCGGATCAATAGATCGGGACATGATAGAATATTTTCTTTCGTGGTATAAAACTTAGTGGTTTAAAAGCATGTTTTTGATTTCTTTATGCCATTTTCTTTAAAACATCTAGTATTTAGAAAACTTTTACATTAAAGTACTAACTTAATAATACAACTAATAAACAAGAATCAAAAGCTGTTTGTAAATTGCGTAAAGTTGTTCTAAGTGTGGGGAGTGAAACTGAATATTAAAAATGACATATGAAAAAATATTTGCAAATGCATACTTGCACCAAATACTTTAGGGAAATAACATTATCACATGTTTTAGGTACTCACATCAAAATATGAGAAAAAGGACATTAATTGTATTAAGTGAGTATCATTTTGCTCAAGTAGAAGATAAAAAATTCAAAAATTTCATGAGAAGATGCGTTCAACCATATTTTAAATTAGTTCCTAAAAGTAGATATAAGAGTGATTGTATAAAAGTACTTAAACATACAAAAAAAAATTGATTGTAACTTTTCATTCTTTTAAAGATGTTGTTTCTATTACTTCTGATTGTTAAATTAAATGCAATAGATTCTATATTACTTTTCATAACATTAATAATAATTGAATATTGCATAAAAGAATTATTGTATTTCTTGAATAGAATTTTCACATAATGATTTTTTTCCATTTTCAATACAATGATGAGTGTTCATAAAGAATATGAAATATAAAATAAAATTTTCAACATTATTTTTGATAATGTGTCTGTCAATAATACTGTCATTGACTTGTTTATTAATAACATATCACTTGCACGTAATTTTGGAACATACTTTTTCATATAAGATGTGCTTTTCATTTTATTAATTTGATTATACAAGATAGTTTAATTAATTGTTATATAGAAAAGATTAGAGATACAATACAATATATATTATTAGGGAATTCTAAAAGACAATATTTCAATTACATTATAGATTACAGGCTAAAAAGTTCATGGTTGATGTAAAAAATCAATGGAATTTTACTTATTTGATGTAAAAATATTTTGTTAATTATAATGATTTAATTAACAATTTTTATAATAAAAAAATTAGGTGTTATACCATTAACTTTTGATGATTGGATTATAGCATTTAATTTAATAAATTTCTTAGAAATATTTTATAATTTTATATTGTCAAGTTCACATGTTTATTTTTCAACTTTACTTTGTGCTTTAGATATTTTAGTATTGTTTATATATGTAATAATGATGGATCCTTGAATAGACCTTTCTAATGCAATTAATTTGGCACAATTGAAAAAAATTGAATATTACATTTGATGTTAATAATTCTTCTTTGAAGAACTTTTTAAATAATATTTATATTTATTATTAAAGTATGGTCAAAATAAATATACCAATTTGTGAATACAATGATGAACATATAATTAATGCTCATTCATAGGTATCTTTAAATATTGTTACTAATAAAATATATGTTAAAATTGATATAATGAATAAATTAATAAAAAATAAAAAAAAATATAAAATAATTATCAAACAGGCGAGCCATAGGGGGCCTCAAAGCATTAAGGCCCAACTTGGCCCTTACTATAAAGGGGCTAAACTAAGTCAAAACAAAAATTAGTATCTAAAGCATGCTAGTTAATTAAAAATAAGTTGCATTGTAACTTCTATCTTTGTAATAAAAGTCATAATTGTCTGTTTGGTGTATCATCTTTTTCATTTAGTTCACTTCCTGAAATTATATATACATAAAGGTAAGAGAACTCTCTCCCATTATTTCTTAGAATAATATTTGATATTATATTTTTTAACGGTTATTTTACTAAATATATGTGATTTAGCCCATGCAAAAAAAAAAAAAAAATGATGCTATTTCGATCTTTGATCATTACAAAAAGTTAGTAGAAAACATTTTTCAATCCACCATTAAGGTAGTTTCTTTTAACTGCAAAGGTGAATGTCAAACTTTGGCATATCAATTATCCAAGTTTGGTATTTAATATCTAAATTCACCATATGCCACCCTACAACTCATTGGCTCTGCTAAGTGAAAACATCAACACTTAATTAATATTGGTCTCATCCTCTTACATATGACTTCTATACCACTACGATTTTGGTCAATTGCCTCTCTAGTTGCCTACCTTATTAATTGGATGTCTACTTCAACTACAAAACTATTTCATAAAAGTTCAAATTATGTAGTTGTTTATGTTATCTTGGTTTTGTTCAACATGTCTCATAAACTTGAACTTTGACAAGAACAAAGTATTATCCCCGATTACTCATTAGTTCATAATTCGTATATTTGATTTGAACCATCTACTAACAAATCTTTTATTTATCATCAAGTCGTATTTATTAAATTAAAATTTTTTATTCAAAATATGTAACATCTTGAAATTTTTATACTCTTAAAACCTTGTCATGGAGTTATAATACAGTATTTTTGAGAATTTTTATAAGAGAGAGAGTTGACCGGTATTCGGGACAGCGTACTGTATGAGCAAAAAATACAGTATTTTATTACCGGTATCAGAAATTTGACAACGAAAACGAAAAACTGTAATTTTCATCGTGCGTGCCCGACTATATAAGCTGGAAGGGGTCGAAAAAAACAAAATTCACTTTTTTCCTCCATTTTCTCTCTCTTCTCTCTCTCCTCCCCACGGTTCTCTCTCCTGTGAACAGTGACTTTCGACACCAGACCTCAGATCACCTCACCACCGACGAGTGGAGGACCGCCGAACCGCCGTGAGTGCAACGCCGCCAACCCCGCCCTGATCGCCGCTGCCACGCGCCCTCACGCTCAGCCCGAAGCTCCGCCGACGTAAACTTTGACCGGCGATTCACGGCGGACGACGGCGAGTTGACCAACACCTCCAGCGCGTTTGGCACCGTCTCGCCGCCCTCTTCACGGTGGTGTGCCCCGTTCCGGCATTTGGTCACCGGATTCCGGCGTGGGAAGGCTGATCGAGAAGGGGTGTTTCCAGCAAGATTTTCGACGACCGATGTAGCTCCGGTGGAATCTGAACCGACCAGTGTGCTCTCCGACACTCGTACTCTAACGCGTATCCCGACATCGCAAGGATCGCGATGGTGTGTTCCGTTCGTGAAACGAAAACCGAAAGTTCCTGGGTTGAATAGTGTCTGTGAATAGTGCTCTGTGAACAGTAACTTGCACGTTTTTCGAAAAAAAACCCGTAGCGCACGGAGGAGTATTTCGAACGCGTATACCCTCTCCGAGACAGTTTTTCATCATTCGTATAGGCATTGGGTGCCTGAAGGTAAGATAATATAATATTTAAATTGTGAAAAAATTGGTTTTAATATTTATAATGTTTATAATTGCATGAATATACATTATAATAATGAGTTAAATTATAGAAAAGTCCCATTGACGGGGAATGGGCATGATTGTGCAATTAGAAGTGTTAATATCCGTGTGTTAGATATATATATATATATATATAGTTATAAGCGTAATACCATTACCGTCGACCTGCAGTGCTAGATTAGGTATTCTAAAATACCTATACAGCATTGTATGTCCCATGTTTGTATTTACATATATTTATATGGTAGGAACGCTTGTATATACACACGTAATTATGCCCTTATGATGGAATGATTGAGTAGATGCTGCATTCGATGTTTTGCAATGCTATTCGAATTAACATGTGTGCATACGTTAGTATATTATATTTATTGTGCCGTAGTAAGGTAATGAGTATATTTTTACTTGTGATGACATGTTGGGATTGCGTGTAATAACGCAATATATGATAACCGATTAAAATATGTTTCTGCGAATTTGTATTAATAGTGGTATAGTGTATCCATGTGTTTGAATTGTGATATATTTCTATGTTTTTATCTTAATTGTCTTATGGGATAGTTATATGCCAAAGTGGAATATATTTTTATAACTAAGTACTACTAGCCTTACGACAAATCCATACATATGAAGTCCTTTTAGAATATAAGGACTAATAAATGTGTTGCATAGGTAATTATATTACCTATCATGAAATTACTAAAATGCTGCTTGATTAATGTAGGTAAAATAGTCATGTTGTTATAACTGAGTCGACTATGAATAAATCTGTGTAGATAACTGGTATAATTGGGATAATTAAGGATCGGTAGTTTTTCCGTTACCCTAGTAAAGCCGCTTAGGACGGAGCAGCATCATTATAATAAGACTGTGGTGCCCTTCGAGGTTTGTTGAACCCACAGCAGCTCCGGATTGATAATAAGACTGTGGTGCCCTTTGAGGCATGTTAAACCCACAGCAGCTCCGTATTGATAGTAAGACTGTGGTGCCTTTCGAGGTATGTTGAACCCACAGCAATTGAGAAATGATAATAAGAATCATGGTGCCCGCAGGGTATGTTGAACCCATAGTTGGAAGCGGCTGTTTTCCATAGCGTCCTTGGGTACGTGCAACACATGGTAGAACTAATTATCCTGTTGGTCTGAGAAACCCAGTGTGGGCGAATGACCATTGTATACATATATTGAAGTGTACGATGGATATCATGACCACGATTCATAATTTACTTAATTATGACAAATCTATAAGGAAATGAATTCGTGTACCTATTAGATTCAAACTGCATGATAGAATACTTCTATCTGCTAAGAGTTGCTTGTGTTAGTGTGAACGGCAATGAGGCAGTAACACGTTGTGTTTTATTTGATATGGAGACTGTCTTGGTTTTCTTGTGCAGGTAGGGCAGCTTATATGTATAGGCAAACTCTTGTCGAATTTCTATAAGAAATACTATTCATACAGCTATTCATGACCTCCCTTGGTATTCTGGTTTTCCTATGTAGCGGAGGGTCTAGGATTACCTTTAATTGCAGTCACAATCAGGTTTTTGTTATGACTGTAAATGGCGAAAATGGTTGAAGTCTGATTACACCATGGCGAGTGTCAATTCTTTGAGAGGGAACTTAAGCTTGTAAAAACAGAGAGCTAGCATCAGCTTGGACAAAGGGAATTAATATTTAAATAAGATAATGAGTAAGGCAATAAATAGGCTACCTCACTTCTAGTATATAGAATCCTGTTTAGCTCACAGATATGTTTGGGAAATGAAAAGAATATGTGTGAATTCAAAATAAGATTAAAGATCATATGAGAAACTTGAGAATATTGTGGAAAAAGCGCATTGGATGTATTACAGGTTATTCGACATATTAGTTTACACGTTTATTCCTATAGTTGAGAATACGGTAAAAATATGATAGTGCAGGAACTATGTTATGAGTTTACATTGTTATTGTCGGTATACTTAGTGAACGACTAGGATTAGATTGATATGTGTCCTTAGAATAGTATAGTCAATGTTTAATGTAGGTGAAAAAATCCCTAGTATGGGATAAAGAATGGAGGACGTGTATTTGTGATTATAGTATAACTGTCAGGTTGTCTTGCTTCAGTGAAAATAAAGAGATAATATGAATATATGATAATATAGACTGGTAATGAACCAGTATTGAGATAATTGTGATACGTGATCGGATATGTATGTTTCATCTCCCTCAGCTGGGCTTGTAAGCCAGCTTGTAATGGAGGTGTGACGTTAAGACTGTGGTACCTTAGGGGTAAGTGGAATCCACAGCTGTCCTCCAAATGGCGCAGTGGCTTAGAGTAACAACCATGATCCATAATGTTTATAAGTATAATCGATTACTTGTAAACGCAATAAAATTTCTATCACCAACCTTCTGGGAGTGGAAATGGCATACAGAAACAGTGTTATTATTTTACAAATACCCTCGATTGTATCTATATTTAGGTGTTTGAAATATTTGTATCCTATGTGAGTATTGATTGTGTGCCTAGGGTATTTTGGCTATCTCGGGCCGAGTGTGTGATTGATACTGTGTGGTTATACCGACTTCTAAGCAGTTCTTCTGTATGGGGCCGCGACATTAGTCGTTATTAATACGAATAAGTACGTAATGATTTTATATGATCATGTAGGTATTCGTTGATAAGAATAGAATTAGAATTTAAACGGACACAGATGATAGCGTGATTCATTTAGATAATATATTGATTGAGATTGCATTATCTGTATATGGTATATCATGAGGAGTGTTACTCTGATTGAGATATTTATACAGAATTCATAGATGATATAGTGTTTAGAATTCAAGGGGAGATGATATGATATCTTGTGTATATTATTGAGCATATGCTTGTTGGAACATGTACATTGATATGTGGACATGCATTTACTTATGTGTGTGGAATTGTGTGAAATGGCCAAAATAAGTAGGGATTCCGGTAACATGCTCCTTCCTTTATTTAAGTATTGTATTATCTTACTGAGCTATGTGGTGTGCTCACCCCTTTGTGGGATTATTATTTTCAGGTGAATACGGCATAGCGGTAGCGGTTTTGGAAAGTGCAGTTGAGGCAAAGATTTTCGGGTGGGGTATAGTATATTTAAGGTTTAGGCCATTGTTATGTAATTTTATTCCTGTGTACTCTGAAGTATTAATTTCATTAAAATGCATAACAATTACTTAGAAAAAAAAATAATACTATTTTAGCTGTTACTATTTATGTGGTTACTTTTTATAAACTCTTTTGAATAAATGAAAATTTCGCTTCACTATGAGAAAGCGTTGATTTTTGTCTTTCCGATAATTTCAATGTACTATATGCCACATGAATAGAAATGAAAGGAAGGGGGTGTTACAAAATATTGATTGTAAGATGTCTTTTTGGATTTATAATTTGGATGAATTATGTTAGATGTTTAGCTAGATTTTTGAGATTATATAAATGAATTAAGGTATTTCTCATTTGATTTTTAGTCTGTAAAAAATTAAAAATTTGGAGATAATTTAAAGCAAACAGAATGTTATAAAGTCAATAGTTTTGCTTTGTAAATGAGAAATCATAACATGATGAGTAGCAAGATCAAAGTTGCAATGCTGAAAACTAAAGGAGCGACTCTCGTCAAAACCGAATGAGTGAAGGTAATAGCTCTAAAGTCATAGCTTTGGGAGCCTAGGTTGCAGTCTTATGATGTTAAGACTGTGCACTATGATGCTTGAGAAGGATATTTTAAAGATTTCATCCATGTCTTCTAAAAGGGAAGAAGGAGAGATATGAAAGAGGAGGTTTTTAGGAACAAAAAAAAAGAGAGAAGAAAGCAAAGAAGAATCAAGACCAAAAAAGATTTCAAGCCTTTGATCAATTATTCTTTCTAAGTTTTATTCTTCACTCTTAAATTCTTTTTTGTTGAGATGTTGAACTTAATTTATTTGCTTGTAGTCTTCTATAATATGATCTAATTTCAATTTTTTTGAGACTATAATGTAGCCATATTATAAAATATTGATATTTATTTATTTGAGTTAATATAAACTTTGCTATATGGTTGAGTATTTCACTTATTCTTATTACTTCTATTTCAGTTGGCCATTAAATAGATGAGTTGATTACATATTAATATCCTACAAAAAATGTTTTATGTTTTAGATCATTTGATAAATACCATTGAATCTATTTAAAATAATGATATACTTATATATTTGATGTAATTATTACCTAAAATTTACAAAGTTTATAACTATCTAACTATTCAAATTCACATAATAATTTAGTAAATTAATAGTTTAGAGATATTTTTATTATTATCCTTAAAAAGGCTACTGAATACATGTGAGATTATTAATTATCAACCATAAATATAGTTTCAGTTTATAAAATAATAAATCAAATTGGGATCGGTTTAGTTTAACTCAGATGCTTTAGAATTTTATCTATTTGATTACAACTTCAATGTTTACTCTATTTTAGTTACTAGTTAATTATTTAGCAAATAAATTTAGTGTTTTATCTATTCAAATAACATTCAAAGTAGTAAAAATTAGTATTTAGAGTTTAAATAAACAATTCTCATGAGAAAGATACTTGACTCATCATCATATTATTGTTCATGATAGCATGCACTTGTGATTCTCACAAGTTTTTGGCACCATTGTTGGGGAACAAACCTATGTTGTTCGCATAATAGACGAAAATACTAGCCATTATCCTTTAAAACCACCCTAACAAAATGTTTGAGCTACGTCAGAGATTGGTAGAAAAGGATGGAGTTATGAGTAAAAAAAAAATCTACACACATTTATTCAACTAAAAAGAAAGAAGTTTAAAGGCATAGAAAAATGAAAATATGGTTAAAAACTAAAGTGGATGAAAGAAAGAGATAGAGGCAAAAAGTAGTTAGTTATGTATGAAGTTGAGATTGATTATGAAAAAAATTTCTTGAAGTGGTTTATGGGGAAAATAAGCTACATTGATATCCATATACCTAACTTTACAAGCTAGCAAAGTCCTAACGATTTTTGATATCCTAATTTGTCTCAATTAATGAAAAGTATTACATTTTGTTTTTTATTACAATAAACACTAAGCGAGATCTTTGAGGTAATTTTTTTTTTTAAGCCAATATCCATGCTTATTCAAGTGCAATGTTAAAGTTGGATTAAATTCTCAACTCTCTCTCTCTCTCTCTCTCTCTTTTTCCTTGAAAACTAGCAAAATCATAAATTTGAAAGTACTTGATATCATGATTTTTTTTTTTTTAGATTTATAATTTGGATGAATTGTGCTTAATCTTTAGCTATGTTTTTGAGATTATCTAAATGAACTAATGCATTTCTCATTTGATTTTCTATTAGTGAAAATTTTGACATTTAAAAATAAATTGGAGCTAGCCGAACATTGAAAAGACAATACTTTCACTTCAAAAAACAAAAAATAACAATATAACAAGTAATAACTTCAAAGTTACAATGCCAGAAGTTAAGGTTATAACTCTCATCAAAACCAAATAGGCGAAGGCAATAGCTTTAGAACTGCAATCCTAAAAGTTAAAGTTTCAACCTCGAAATACTAAGGTTATAACACCCCAAAATTCGTATACTTTTAGAATCCCCTCACAGAATTTATATTACAGTATTTTTGAGAGTTTTGATAAGAGAGAGCTGGCATGCATTCGGAGCAGTGCACAGTGTGAGTGAAAAAATATAGTATTTTATTACAAGTATCAAAAATCTGAAGACTGAAGCAAAAAAATACAATTTCTTGTCGTGCGTGCATGACTATATAAGTGGGATGGGGTCGA
This sequence comes from Khaya senegalensis, assembly GCA_032402905.1. NCBI lineage: Eukaryota > Viridiplantae > Streptophyta > Magnoliopsida > Sapindales > Meliaceae > Khaya > Khaya senegalensis. Next base: position 1,394,815 of record CP135555.1, on the reverse strand, counting down.
AAAATCCGACATCACAACCTCACTTTTTCCCTCCCCTTTCTCTCTCTTCTCTCTGTCATCCCCATGTTTCTCTCTCCTATAAACAGTGACTTTTATCACCATAACTTAAATTACCTCACCGTCGGCGATTGAAGGACCGCCATACCGTCGTGAGTGTAACATTGCAAACCCTGCCAAGATCGCCATCGCCATGCGCCTACACGCGCCGACGGATTGCCCTGCCACTGTGAAGTTTGACCATCGATTCACAGTGATGCACGGCAAGTTGATTGTCATCGCTAGCATGTCTACCACCGTGCCATCATTCTCTTCATGGTGGTGTGCCTAAATCTGGCATCTAGCCACCAGATTTCAGCGTGGAAATGGTTGATCGTTGAGTTATCTTTTCGACAAGATTCCCGGCAATTTGCAATGTTTCGGTGGAATCTTAATCGATCAATGTGCTTTTCAACACTCATACTTCAATGTAGTATGTTCAGATCTCAATTTGAATTGTGTTTCAATGATGATTTGAGAGTCCAAAGTAGGCATCCCGAAATATGAAAATTTTATGGTTTTTGGTAATTTTGAATGCTTAAATCTGTGTTTTGTGATATATGGATACTATAGATAGTATCCCGGCATCCCAAGGATCGCGATGGTATATTTCGTCTGTAACATCCTAAAATTTTTATACTCTTAAAACCCTGTCTTGGAGTTAAAATACCGTATTTTTGGGAGTTTTGATAAGAGAGAGAGTTGACCGATATTCGAGACAGCGTACTGTATGAGTAAAAAATACAGTATTTCATCACCGGTATCAGAAATTTGATGACGAAAACGGAAAACTATAATTTTCTTCGTCCGTGCCCGACTATATAAGCGGGAAGGGGTCGGAAAACCCGAAAAAACAAAAATTCACTTTTTTCTCCATTTTCTCTCTCTTCTCTCTCTCCTCCCCACGGCTCTCTCTCCTGTGAACAGTGATTTTCGTCACCGGACCTCAGATCACCTCACCACCGGCGAGTGGAGGACCGCCGGACCGTCGCGAGTGCAACGCCGCCAACCCCGCCTGGAACGCCGCTGCCACGCGCCCTCACGCGCCGCCTGAAGCTCCGCCGACGTAAACTTTGACCGGCGATTCACGGTGGACGGCGGTGAGTTGACCGACACCTCCGGCGCGTCTGGCACCGTCTCGCCGCCCTCTTCACGGTGGTGTGCCCCATTCCGGCATTTGGTCACCGGATTCCGGCGTGGGAAGGCTGATCGGGAAGGGGTATTTCCGGAAAGATTTTCGGCGATTGGAGTAGCTCCGGTGGAACCTGAACTGACCAGTGTGTTCTCCGACACTCGTACTTTGACGCGGTATATTTAGATTTCAACTTGGAATAGGTTTCGATGATGATTTTAGGGTCCAAAGTAGGTTCCTTAACATCTGAACATTTAGAATGATTGGTGATTTTGAAGGCTTTAATTTGTGTTTTGTGGCATATGGACACCATGGACAGCATCCCGACATCGCAAGGATCGCGATGGTGTGTCCCGTTCATGAAACGGAAACCGAAATTTCGTGGGTTGAATAGTATTCGGTGAACAGTAACTTGCACGTTTTTCGAGAAAAATTCCGTAGCGTACGTAGGAGTATTTCGAACGCGTATACCCTCTCCGGAATAATTTTTCATCATTCGTATAGGCACTGGGTGCCCGGAGGTAAGATAATATAATATTTAAATTATGGAAAAATAGGTTTTAATATTTATAATATTTATAATTGCATGAATGTATACTATAATAATTGATTAAATTGTAGAAAAGTCCCATTGACGAAGAATGGGCATGATTGTGCAATTAGAAGTGTTGACATTCGCGTGTTAAATATATATATATATATATAAGCGTAAAATCGTTACCGTCGACCTGCAGTGCTAGATTAGGTATTCTAAAATACCTATACAGCATTGTATGTCCCATGTTTGTATTTACATATATTTATATGGTAGGAACGCTTGTATATATATACACGTAATTATGCCCTTATGATGGAATGATTGAGTAGATGCTGCATGCGATGTTTTGCAATGCTATTCGAATTAACATGTGTGCATACGTTAGTATATTATATTTATTGTGCCGTGGTAAGGTAATGATATATTTTTACTTGTGATGTCATGTTGGGATTGCGTTTAATAACGCAATATATGATAACCGATTAAAATAGGTTTCTGCGAAATTGTATTAATAGTGGTATAGTGTATCCATGTGTTTGAATTGTAATATATTTCTATGTTTTATCTTGGTTGTCTTATGGGATATTTATATGCCAGGGTGGAATATGTTTTTATAACTAAGTATTACTAGCCTTACGATAAATCCATACGTATGAAATCTTTTTGGAAGATAAGGACTAATAAATGTGTTTCATAGGTAGTTATACTACCTATAATGAAATTATTAACGTGTTGTTTGAGTAATGTAGGCAAAATAGTCATGTTGTCATGACTGAGTCGATTATGAATAAATTTGTGTGGATACTGGTATAATTGGGATAATTATGGATCGGTAGTTTTTCCGTTACCTTAGTAAAGCCGCTTAGGACGGAGCAGAATCATTATAGTAAGACTGTGGTGCCCTTCGAGGTATGTTGAACCCACAGCAGCTCCGGATTGATAATAAGACTGTGGTGCCCTTTGAGGTACGTTGAACCCACAGCAGCTCCGGATTAATAATAAGACTGTGGTGCCCTTTGAGGTATGTTGAACCCACAGCAGCTCCGTATTGATAGTAAGACTGTGGTGCCTTTCGAGGTATGTTGAACCCACAGCAATTGAGAAATGATAATAAAAACCATGGTGCCTGCAGGGTATGTTGAACCCATGGTTGGAAGCGGCTGTTTGTCATAGCGTCCTTGGGTACATGTAACTCATGGCAGAGTTAATTATACTGTTAGTCTAAGGAACCCGGTGTGGGCAAATGACTATTGTATACATATATTGAAGTGTACGGTGGATATCATGACCATTATCCATAAATTAGTTATCTATAACCAATCTATAAGGAAATGAATTCTGGTGTCTACTAGATTCAAATTATATGATAGAATACTTCTGTCTGCTAGGCGTTGCTTGTGTTTGTGTGAATAACGATGAGGCAGTAACACGCTGTGTTATTTGGTATAGGGACTGTCCTGGTTTTCTTGTGTAAGTAGGGCAGCTTATATGTATAAGCAAATTCTTGCTGAATTCCTATAAGAAATACTATTCATACAGCCATTTATGACCTCCCTTTGTATTCTGGTTTTCATATGTAGCGGAGGGTCTAGGAATACCTTTAGTTGCAGTCACAAATAGTTTATTGTTATGATTGTGAATTGCAGAAATGGCGGAAGTCTAATCATACCTTGGCAAGTGTCAAGTCTATAAGAGAGAACTTAATCTTGTAGAAACAGAGAGCTAGCATCAGCTTGAAAAAGGGAAATTAGTATTTAAATAAAATAATGGGTTAGGCAATATCTAGGCCGCGTCACTTCTAGTATATAGAATCTTGTCTAGCTCACTGGTACGCTTGTGAAACGAAAGGAATATGAGTGAATCCATAATAGATTAAAGATCACGTGAGAAGTTTGAGGATATTATTGAAAAGGTGTATTGGATGTATGGCGGGTTATTTGATTTATTAGTTTACACGTTTATAAGTTTGTTTATGAGTTTACATTGTTATCATCCGTACCCTTAAGCGAACGACTAGGATTAAATTGATATGTGACCTTATAATAGTATAGTCAAGGTTTAATGTAGGTGAAAGAATTCCTAGTATGGGATAAAGAATGGAGAACGTGTATTGGTGATTATAGTATAACTGTCAGGTTGTCTTGCTTTAGTGAATATAAAGAGATAATATGAATGTATGATAACATAGACTGGTAATGAACCAGTATTGAGATAATTGTGATATGTGGATCGGATATGTATGTTCCCTCTCCCTCAGCTGGGCTTGTAAGCCAGTTTCTAATGGAGATGTGACGTTAAGACTGTGGTACCCTGAGGGGTAGGTGGAATCCGCAGCTGTCCTCCAAATGGCCCAGTGGCTTAGAGCAACAACCATGATCCATGATGTTTCTCAGTATAATTGATAACTTGTAAACGCAATGAAATCCCTATTACCAATCTTTCGAGAGTGGAAATGGCATACAGAAACAGTTTTATCGTTTTTATTAATACCCTCAGTTGTATCTATATTCAGATGTTTGAAATAATTGTATCCTATGTGGGTATTGATTGTGTACCTAGGATATTTTGGCTATCTCAGGCCGAGTGTGTGATTGATACTGTGTGGTTATATCGGCTTCTAAGCAGTTCCTCTGTATGGGGTTACAGCATTAGCCGTTATTTATATGAATAACTATGTAATGATTTTATATGATCATGTAGGTGTTCGTTGATAAGAATAGAAATAGAACTTAAACGGACACAGGTGATAACATGATTCATTTAGAAAATATATTAATTGAGATTGCATTATCTGTATATGGTATATCATGAGGAGTGTTACTCTGATTGAGATAATTATACAGAATTCATAGATGATATAGTGCTCAGAGTTCTAGAGGAGATGATATGATATCTGGTGTGCATTATTGAACATATGCTTGTTGGAACATGTACCTTGATATATGGACATGCATTTACTTGAGTGTGGAATTGTGTGAAATGGCCAAAATAAGTAGGGATTCAGGTAACATACTCCTTCCTTTATTTAAGTATTGTATTATCTTACTGAGCCATGTGGTGTGCTCACCCCTTTGTGGGATCATTATTTTTAGGTGATTCGATATAGCGGCAGCGGTTCCGGAAAGCGCAGTTGAGGCAAAGATCTTCGGTGGGGCATAGTATAACTAAGGTTTAGGCCATTGTTATGTAATTCTATTTCTGTGTACTCTGAAGTATTAATTTCATTAAAATGCATAACAATTCTTTAGAAAAAAAAATAATAATACTATTTTAGCTGTTACTATTTATGTGGTTACTTTTTATAAATTCTTTTGAATAAATAAAAACTTCGCTTCACTATGAGAAAGCGTTGATTTTTGTCTTTTCGATAATTTCAATGTACTATATGCCACATGAATAGAAATGAAAGGAATGGGGTGTTACATCGTCCGTGAAACAAAAACCAAAATTTCATAGGTTGAATAGTATTTATAAATAGTGCATGAATAATGATGTGAACAGTAACTAGCACGTTTTAAAAAAAAAAAATACCCGTAGTACAAAAGAGTATTTGAGACGTGTGTATCCTCTCTGAGATGATTTTTTGTCATCCGCATGAGCACCGAATGTCCAGGGGTAAGATAATATGATATTTAAATTGTGAAAAAAATGGACTTTAATATTTATAATACTTGTCATTATATGAATGTGTATCATAACATTAGTTTGAATTATAAAAAAGTCTCATTGATGAAGAATAAGCATGATTGTGCAATTAAAAGTGTTAGTATCCATCTTATATATATATATATATATATATATGTATTTATAAGCATAATACTATCATCGTTGATCTACAGTGCAACATTAGGTATTCTAAAATACTTATATAGTATTGTATGTCCCATGTTTATATATATATATATATATATATTCATATGGTAGGTACGTTTGTATATACATATGTAATTATGCCCGTGTGATTGGATGATTGAATAAATGCTGCACTTGATGGTTGTGCAATGCTTTCCGAATGGACATGTGTATATTTATTAGTATATTGTAATTATTGCGCCATAGTAAGGTATTGAGTATAGTTTGACTTGTGATGACATATTGGGATTGCGTGTATTGATGCATTATATGAGAATCGATTAGAATATATTTCCATGTCTTTGTATTGATAGTGATATGGTGCATCCATGTATTTGGATTATAATATATTCCTGTGCCTTTATCTTAATAGTGTTATGGTGTATTTAAATGCCCGGATTAGAATATGTTTCGTGATTTAGTACTGCTAATCTTACGATAAATCCATACGTAAAAAGTCTTTTAGGAGATAAGGACTGGTAAATGTGTTTCATAGGTGATTATATTGCTCATTATGAAATTATCAACTTACCATTTTGATTAGTGTGGGCAAAGAGGTCATTTTATCATGATTAAGTTGACTGAGAATAAATCTGTGTAGATAAGTAGTATAATTAGGATAATTATGGATCAGTAGTTTTCCCTTCATACTAGTAAAGCTACTCAGGACAAAGCAATATCATTATAATAAGACTGCGGTGCCTTACGGGGTATGTTAAACCCACAACAATTCAAAATCGATAATAAGACTGTAGTGCCCTACGGGGTATATTGAATTTACAGCAGCTCAAAATCGATAATAAAACCGTGGTGCCCTATGGGGTATGTTGAACTCACAGTATCTCAAAATTAATAATAAGACTGTGGTGCCCTTCGGGGTATGTTGAACCCACAATAATTGAAAAATTATAATAAAACTATGGTGCCTGAGGGATATGTTGAACCTATAGTAGGAAGCAGTTGTTTTCCATAACGCCTTTGAGTATATGGAACCCATGGTAGAACTATTTATTCTGCCGGTTTAAGGGACCCAAAGTGGGTGAAGGACCATTATATATATATATATATATTGGAGTGTATGGTAAATATCATAACCACGATCTATAATTTACTTAATTACAATCAGTTTATAATAAAATAAATTCGTGTGCATACTAGATTCAGACTGCATGGTAAAATACTTTTATTTACTAAGAGTTGTTTGTGTTTATGTGAATAGTCATAACGTAATAACACGTTGTGCTTCATTTGGAATTAAGATTATCCTAGTTTTCCTGTACAGGTAAGGTAGCTTATATATATAAGTAAACCCTTGTCGAATTTTTATAAAAATTACTATTCATATGACCAGTTGTAACATTCCCTTTGTGTTATGGTTTTCATATGTGGAAGAAGGTCTAGGGTTATCCTTATTAGTAGTCACAATCAAATTTTAGTATGATTGTGAATTGCGGTAATGGTTGAAATCTAATTAACTATGCCTGTGAAACAAAAGGAATATATGTGAGTCCATAACAGATTAAAGAGCACATGAGATGCTTGAGGATATTGTTGAAAAGGCACATTATGCGTATTGCAAATTATTTGATATATTAGCCTACACATTTATACATGTGGTTAAGGATATTGTAAGGATATAATAGCGTGGAATATGTTATGGGATAATGTACGAATAATGTTATGAGTTTATGTTTGTTATTATTATTGTGCCTTAGCGGATTACTAGGATTGGATTGATATGTGTCCCTATAGTGGTATAATTATAATTTATACAGGTGAAAGAATCTCAAGTATGGGATAAGAAATTGTGGACATGTATTTATGATTATGGTACAACTGTCAGGTTGTCTTGATATAATAAAAGTAAAGAGATTGAATATATGATAAAATAGACTAATAATGAATCAATATTAAGATGATTGGGATATGTGGATCAGACATGTATGTTTCATTGTACCCCAATTAGACTTGTAAGTCAGCTTGTAATTGAGATATGATATTAAGACTGTAGCACCCTGAGGGGTAGGTTGAATCCACAGTTGTCCTTCAAATGGCCTTGCGGGCTAGAGTAACAACCATGATCCATGATGTCTTTAAGTATGATCAATCACCTGTAAATGCAATGAATTACTAACATTAACTTTCCGAGAGTACAAAGAGTATAGAGGAAAAGTGTTATTGTTCTTACTAATACCCTCGCTTGTGTGTGTGTGTGTGTGTGTGTGTGTGTGTGTGTGTGATTGAGATGTTTTTGTCCTATGTGGATATTGATTGTGTGCCTAGGATAGTATGATTATCCTGGATCGAGTGTGTGGTTGAAACTGTGTGGTCATACTAGATCCCGATTAGTTCCTCTTTATGTGACTGAGACATTTAATTGATATCTATACGTATATCAATGTATTGATTTTATATAGTTATGTAAGTATTCGTTGATAAGGATAGAAACAAAAATTGAACGAACACAGGTAATGAAACTATTTATTTAGAATGCATATTATTTGAGACTGCATAGCCTATGATATAGCATGTTATGAGGTGTATTACTCTAATTGATACTGTTTATAAAGAATTTATAACTGAGATAGTGCTTAGAGTTCTGGATAATATAGTATGATACCTTGTGTACATCATTGAGCATCTGCGTGTCTGTACATGTACATTAATATATTGACATGCATTTAGCCATATGTATGTGATTGCATGCAATAGCCAAGATAAGTGGAGATTCATGTAACATGGTCCTTCCTTCATTAAGTATTATATTATCTTACTGAGTAATATGATGTACTCAACCCTTTATGGGATTATTATTTTTCAAGTAATTATAATACAGCAATAGCGGTTCTGAAAAGTGCAGTCGAGGCAATGATTTTCTAACGGGGTATAATATAAATGAAGTTTAACCCCTTTGTTATGTTATTTTTTTTCTGCGCAATCTGATGTAGTATTTCTATTAAACTGTATAAAAAAAATAAATTATTTTAATTTTTACTATTAATATAGTTACTTTCTATAAACCTTTAGGACAAATAAAAACTTCATTTCACTATAAGAAAGTATTGATTTTTACCTTTTTGACAACTTCAATACACTAGATGCTATATGAATAAGAAAGAAAAGAAGGGAGTATTACACAAGCTAAGTCACTACGACACCAATAGTTAGGGTGTATGATGATAATACCAAAAAACAATAAAAGAAAACCTACAAAAACACACAAAGCAGATATCATCATAGTGGTTATAAATTAAATTTGTTCTCATCATATTAAAATATTAATGTTTGCTTGAACAAAGATCATCATATTAAAAGTAGTAGAAATTGATACTTAGAATTTAGAAAAATAAACTTCGTGAGAATGATACTTAACTCATTATTATATTACTTGTTGTGAGAATAATACTTAACTCATTATTATATTACTTGTTTATGATAGCATGCATTTATGTTGCATAATTCTCACAACAATTGCTTTTAAAGAACCACATATTACATCAAATTCCTTGCAAAATTGGTATCCTTCCAACTACAATTATCCAATTTAACTCATATAAAAATTTTCAAAAACTTTCTCCTCTAATCACTCTTTTACTACCACTCCACATGCCTCACATACTCCCAACAAAATAGGCAATATTCCCTTAATTACTTTCCAAACTTTTAATCCCATAAGTGAATAAAATATCCCATTACCTACCGACGTGCACAAGAGTTCCATTATGATATATTTACTTCTTCAACTATGTTGTTGCATTCTTTGTTTCAAGCTAGTGATGCCATGTCATTTAATTCATCTCAAGTATGTATATATTCATATCTTTTATGATTTCCTATTTTTTTCCAAATTCTAAGTCACCACTCGCATTATTACTAGATCCTAAAATCATATTTATAAACATAAAATGGTCTTTAATCTTTATACAACTCTTGATGAATCGTGTGATACTAACAAACCTACTACCTATAATGAGGCACAAAAATTTACTAACTAGTTATGAATGAAGAGGATGATGACCTCATTAATAATTCTACTTGGACTCTTGTACCTTCCAAAATATTTTTGGGTGCAACTGGCTATTTAAGATTAAGAAAAATCTTAGTGGGTCAACTTTTTGCTATAAAGCCCATCTCTTAATTAAGAACTTCATCAAAGACTTGGTGTAGATTTTACTAGTGCTTTTAGTTTAGTTATTAAACAAACCACAATTAGACTTATTTTAAGTCTTGTTATTTCTCAAGGTTGCCAACTGTTACAATTGGATGTAAATAACCCTTTTTTAGCTAACTTTAGTTCATGTAGATTTTTCATGCAATAACCATATGGATTCATTAATTCTCAATATCCTCATCATGTGTGCAAGGTTTAGAAAGCTGATTTCGTCAAGTCCCATGTGCCTGGTATGATGAGTTGTGCTATTTCCCATTCATTATGGTTTTATTAATCAAAATTAGATAGCTTTACCTTTTATGTTTTATTATGACAAGACCCATCATTTATTTCATTGTACTTGTGGACAATGTTAATAACTAGAAAATCATTTTCCTTTCATCGAGTTATTATTAGAATCATGGCATTGTTCTTGTGCCAGAGAAAATCTAATACATATTTGAGATCCCTTATCCAATACATATTTGAGATCTCTTATCCAATACATATTTGAGATCTCTTATGCAAGACCAACAGGCTTGAAGTTAAGAAGGTGGCCACACCACTCTCTCCCACTGAGACTCGTATAATAAATAGCAGAAGCTCTACCATCATCCAACTCAACATCATCAAGCCCTTTGGTTTATGTATTCTCTCTCTTTAACACGTATGAGACATGCATTGCCCCTCTTTTAATAATTGGTCAGCGGTTAAATAAAGAATTTTACACTATCTCAATCGGACCAGTCATCAAGGTCTCTTAACAACCTTCAGCATGTCTCTATGCCAATATAGATTCTAATTGGGCCGGTAACTACAATTATAGAATATCTATTTTTACAACCCCATTCAAATCGACTTCAAGAGGCAACAAACAGTAATACCTTTGTCTACTGAAGCTGAGTATAGAATCATTATTTCCACTATTTCAGAGCTCAATTGGATTACCAATTGTTCTAAGAAATGAAGGTTCTCTTATCTTATCTTATGATGATTAATTATGACAATATCGGTGCTAAGGATGTATGCAAATATCCAATGTTTCACTAAGCATGAAACATATAGTTATTGACTTCCTCATAGTTCATGATCAAGTTTTTAACAAGGGTTTGCTTGTGTCTCATATTCATACTAATGATCAATTGGCGGATTCTCTATAAAGCCTTGCCACGAAAGCAATATCTTCTTCAACGGTTTAAGATTGGCATCTACAATAGAAGCACAATCTTGCGGGGGCCGATAGTGAGAGATATTATTTTTACTTTTGGATGTATATTTGTGATTTCACTATATTTACTGCCATGTAATTCTAATATTGTTTCCTTTGATAAGTCCACAATTCTAGGACTTAAATCAAAGGCTTCGATTCATTGTACTCTACATATGTCATACTACATTTTGTAATCAAATTATAAAATCTTATTACACACATATGTAGCCCCAATCTTACTTTATTTACCTTTATCAACTTTTCATCTTTCATAAACATTCCACTTGTAGTGGTTAATTGTGTTTATTTTTACTGTTTGTCCATCTTGAGAACTTATGACAATCACAAGGGAAATAATCGTACCATTTTTTTGTTTTTTCTACCATATTCATTGTTATTATTTGTGTTTGTATTTATTTTTAGGAATGGTAAAGAACCGATTGGATGTGATTAGTGATTTTTCAATAAAAGATCATTATTACTGTGTGCCGCGTTCAGAAGACATGAGATCAATTTTGAGTAATATTTTAATTTTGCATTCACAATATTATTGCAGTAGAACTATAATACGAGGGAAACGTCCTTAGCATGTCATGCTTAGTAGAATGAGCAAAACTACACATGGGTACTCGCACCCACGAGGGTCGAACCATTTAGGCCGAGGATTGGAGCCAAGCTGGGTAATGTTCGGCCTAACAGACCAAGAAATGGAGACGAATTTGTCCTTATATCTAAAAATGGGTTAGGGAATGGGATGGCTCCTTGTCCTTGTCTCCGACTCGTAACTTGTTTATTTTCATGAGTGGAAAATTATTAATATTTTTATGGGTTGAAAGTGAATGATATTTTCATGGGCTGAAATTGAGGAGCTCATCAACTAGCTCAAATCACTTTTATTAAACTGAAAATAAAAACCCTAAATGTCTTGTTTCACTAATTTGTTTGAAACAAGTTAGTGGTAGCTAGATCTGTATTTCTCCTTTAAAAAAATTCTTGAAATATTCATATTTTTAAAACTATAAATAATTAATTTTATTTTTTTTTCTTACCAACTTAACTAATTTTATAAATTTCAAACATAATTATTATTTTATTAACAATATTTTACAAATGTTAGAAAATTACATACTCCAAAGTGGCATACTCACTCAAAATCCTATTACCTTGAAATTACATGTCAAAATTGCCTCCAATTCCACAAATTTATGAAATATTTTTGTGAAAGAAAATAAATATATTTTGTAAATTATGACTTATTTTGTATTAATTTCATGATTTAGAAAGTGATTGAAAAGTGAAAAAAAAATTAGAAATATGTAAAGAAGATTCAAATAGGGAAAAATTTTCCAAATTTGGAAGTAGTTGCAATTTTAAACCTATCATTGGGATTGATTTGGAGAGAGTGATGGCTTGAAATTGAGCCGAGTAAAATTTTCCAAATTTGGAAGTAGTTGCGATTTCAAGCCTATCATTAGGCTTGATTTCGAGCCAGTGATAGGTCGAACTTGAGCCAAAAGTGGCTCAAAATTTGGCTCAATTTTGAGCCAACATGGGATTTCGAGCTCATTGTGAGCTCGATTTTTATAGCATTGCATGACTCAAATTCAAGCTCATCATTAGGCTCGATTTTGAACCGACTTGGGCTCAATCACAAGGCTGTAGCCTCAATCAATTTGTTATTTATTATAAATAAATAAATAAGTACAATGGTAAAAAATTAAACTCAAGCCACAAAAACCTGAGTCACCATTGAGCTACACTAATTCTTGTTATGTTAAATAATATTTATTTATATTTCAATATAAATAATTATGTGAAATAAAATTATTTAAAAATATTGAGCAGTTAAATTTAATAAGAAAAAAAAAAAATTAACAACTTAGATAATTCACTTGCTGTTTTAAAATTTTTTCTCTCTTGGCCGAATAACCCCCAGATCTGAAAATTCTCAATAGTCAATCGCATCACGTGGTTGCTTGGTCAGCTGTCTGGTCCGTTCCTGTATTCACATTGGGCTTAGCCAACTCAACCAATAATTTGCCAATAATTAATTTAATAATTTGAACACATTTCTCTTTGGTTTAAATAATTTGCCATCCCTACAATTCCCATTCCATAGAAGCAGGAAGCGCAAGTTACGTTGCTTGTTTGGAAATTTCACATTCATATTCGTAACCAAAAGAAGTCAGTTTGTGTTTGTCGTTTCAAGTAAAATGTCGAAAAGTTTGGGTGTTCACTTGCCAATTGGCTTCTCCTTATATAATTCCAATTCCATATTCGCAGTAAAAAATGAAATTTGTCCGTCGGTAATAATTATTAGCAATTCGGATTTCAGGAGAGAGATTCTTTATAATAGTTTTGCTTAATTTATAGCAGTGCATTGAAAGAAAAACTTACGAAAAGTGGGCATGGTTGTTCTAGCAATATAATCGAGGATTTTTTTTTTTTAAAAAAAAAAGATTAAGAAATTTTCACCAAAAAGTGCATCCTTCTTCTCGGCAGTGAACCTGTGCTTTAATTTAATTGCCTTTTAGAAACTCGGTTGCTAATGGGCAATATTGATCCATGGAATAGGGATAATAGAAGCTTATCCAAATTGGGTGTAGTTTTAGAATGAGGTAATTAACATAAAAGCAAATTTAATAACAATTAAATTTCACCTTGAATTATTTTTCTATGCTTTCTTTTAATAAGTAAATAGATGCGTATCATATTTCATATATACTCTCTTTGGAGATATGATAATGAAATTGATGATACTTTTTTACTTTATTATATTTCAAATGAAATCATGATAATTAATTTTTTATTTTGGAAATGAAATGATATCATATTTATAATTTATTTTTGCTAATATATTTAATGAACTACCGTAGTAAACTTGAAATTTAATTAACAAAATTTATCCTTTCACATCCATGGCTAAAAATAATTTAGTTTTTTTTTAATTTTATTTTGTAGAAAATAATATTGTAAGTTGGTGGTTTGAACTGCCGATGCCACAAGAGATTTACAAGATCACCTCAATTTTGTATCATGCTAAAAGAGAAGAATATAGCCCACTGTACAAAGAAGTTGAAATTAGTAACAAATGGTGAAGGAAATGAAGTTGGAGGCATATTTTTTTTATTCTATTGAAATAAGGGATATAACTGCAAGAATGATTATTACACATAAATACTCTGTGAGTTGTGTGCAGTATGAATGATTTAGAAAAATTTTATGTTCCCTTGTGTGACAAAATATGTGTAGTAATATAATCAAAAGTGACATTACGAAGATATATCATTTAGAAAGAGTTAAAATATTAAGTTGTTTTGAACATTATAAGAATAAAATTACCATCACAATAGATACGTGGACAATTGGATCACAAAAAAAGGATTATATGGGAATTATAGAATATTTTATCTATATTTTTGGATCTTGCATTGTAGAGTTTTAAGGTAATTTCTTTCATTTGACATAAAAAAAAATACAAATTTTAAATTAATGGTCACATAGGTGAGGTATTGTGTAGTGAATTATTTAAATTCTTAATAGATTTTAATATAGATTGTAAGGTATCTACTTTAACTGTTAATAATTGTTCAAGTAATGATCGATTAATTTAATTTTTATTGAAGAAATTTGATAAGAGTAATATGATTTTTGGTGGGCAGTTGTTTTATATTTGTTATATTGGTCACATTTTAAATTTGTACTTGTTAGTAACACAATAGTTAAAATTTGTGATAATATTATACTTTGGATACAATACCTAAAGGGAAACAAAATTGATGAAATTATACATAGGTTAAATGTTTCATACAATAAGCAACTAATTCTTGATTGTCTCATAAGATAAATCACCACTTATTATAATTTTTAATACGTTGAAGTATAAGGGTGTTTTTTCTATATTGAAGCTCCTTAAAACACAATAAAGAATTTTACCTAATAATTTGAAACCATTTTTTGCTGTTACTATACTTTTTTCTAGGACAAAATACCTTACTTCCAACTTATTCTTTGTCTACATTTGTGAGAATAGGTAGTGGTTAGATGAGTGGCATGGATCTACTTATCTCCTAAGTTGTTGTTAACTATGATCAAAATTTGAAAATATTAGAAGTATGTGTTATTCAATAATAACAACCACATTAGATCCAAGATATAAAATAAAGTTAATTAAATACAAGTTTTCTATGATATATGGCAATGATTCATCATTTCAGGTTGATAGAGTTAGTAATTTTTGTCATGGTTTGACAAAAAATTATAAATCAAATTTTGAATCATATAAAATTACTTTCAATGAAAATAGTTCTTCATTTGCTCTCACTCATTATTTGATAGATTTTATTGAGAAACAAGTTACATGTAGATTAGAGTTTAGAAATTTTATGGAAGTTTACATAAGTGAATATAAAAATATTTGAGTTTGAACATATTTAGAATAAGGAATTCTCTATGATTTTTAATTTTTATATATTTCAAATTGGTAGAAAGTAAATGAATTTAAATATCTTTTATCATCTAATATTGCTAGAGACACATTAGCAATATTAATCTATACAATCACTTTCAAGATGTTTTTTAGTATAAGTAGTAAAGTTGTAAGCTCACATTTAGTAGACTACATCCACAAATAATAAAGGTTTTGATTTATACTTAAAGTTGGTTATGTAAAAATATCAAATATATTATTTTTTATCAATTTATAATTTCTTTTCATTAAATTTTATTTTTATCATTGATGACAAGCCTATTTTAATATGCACTGAAACTATTTCTGCCACATTTATGCAAGGAGACATTGAAGAATATCTAAAGGTAAAACTTTAATTTATAGTAATTAAATATTAATTATTATTTGTTCTAATTTTATATTATTCCTAATTGATATTTTTTAACATACTTTATTATATATTTATTTTTTTATATATTTTTATACATTGATGAAAGAAGTTAAAAGAGATATTTATATTTAATATTAAGTTAAAAATTTAACTTAATTTTATTCAAATATAGTTACCAATTTTTCAATGTTAAGTTTTAAAAATGCACTTTAAAAATTTTTGAACAATTGAAACTAAATAATATTTGTACCCAAAACATAAAGGTCAACAAGCATACCACTTCATTTATAATAATAAAATCTTACTACATATGTAATTTTTAAAAATCTAATATTTACATTAATTTCAATAAATAAAAATAGATTACAAATATATATTGTGATTTTATTAGATAATATTTACATTACAAATCTTTTTTTATATTTTTCATAAATTAAAATTATGTGTTCAATCAATAGTTGTTCTTTTTTCATTGTTAGTGACTTAATAGTTTTCCAAATTTTCAGTTATTAATATGGAAGTATATTTTATATATTTAGTTCCCACTTAATTTGAAAGTAAAATTTAAAAATATTTGATATACTTTAAATTTTAAAAAGTGTTTGATATCTAATATTTTTATCCGATAATAATTTCAAAATCATAGCATTACTTCAACCTTGAACATTACCCTTGATTTTGTTCTTCAACATCCTAATATTTTGTTCGTTAGAACTTATTTTTATATTTTTTATAAACTAAAATTTTGTTCTTAAAATTTAAATAAATAATCTTCAATATGTCATACTACATTGGCTATTATTTTATTAGTAGAAGTAAATACAATACTTTTTAAATAATGTTTTAAGTTTGACCAACTTATCATTCATTTATGATAAAAAATTTTACATACTTTAAAAATAACTTATTTATCCAATTCAAAAATATCCTATCAAAGAATGAAACATGTATTATTACTCAAACAAATAGCATAAGGTTATTTCTTTTTTTTAAAAAAAAAAGTATTAAGTTATCATCGCATAAAAAATTGTTTTTGTTCAAAAACATTATGGATAGAATAAAAATAATAATTTGTTTGATGTGCAAATACAATTTGCCAAAGAAACAGGGATGCATGATCCGACTAAAGTTCAAATATCAAAACTACTATAACTTGACGAGGACCCTGAATTTTGTTATATAAAAATTCTATTTATACCATCAACACACCCTTTTCCCAAAGTCATTACATGAAAGTGGGTGTGTTAAAGATGCAAATGATAATTTCACTCACAAATTTGTCAACTTATTTGTACTTAATTTTAATGAAATATATTTGATATGTCTTTTAGCAGTTTGAGATAGATTTGAAATAAAATAAAAATGTATACTGAATTTAGTATAGATACTGGTGTAGATAAATATTAGTAATACCAACAAATATTTAATTTTTTGAATATACATTTTTAATAAAAAAACTAAAACCACATTTAACATTTCCCTCGTGTGTGTGTGTGTGTGTGTGTGTGTGTGTGTGTGTGTGTGTGTGTGTGTGTG
>CP135555.1:1359365-1372526 GCA_032402905.1 Khaya senegalensis | reverse complement strand
TTTAAAAAATTTCCCTAATAAGAAAATCCGTTGTAACTTAACTCAGGGTTCAGGCATCATCCAAGCGCTGTTAAATGAACAAAACAACAACCATCATTTCCAAATTTTCAAGTACCAAACCATTGTATTCATGTTTCAATTTCTGTTCTTTATCCACGAACCAAATTTTTAACCATCCCTACCATCTCACCGCCTGCGTTACCACTTCAATTATGTGACCACCACAGAAACCTAGAAAAGGGTCAACAAGTCCATTCTTACATGCTCAGAACTGGGCTTATCGACTCCCCTTTTTCAATAACTAGCCTTGTTAATATGTATTCTAAATGCAACCAAATGAACTATGCCCTTTTTGTATTTAACAATTTGAGCCGTGACCCTAATGTTTTCATTTATAGTGCAATGATTTCTGGGTTTTATTCAAATGGGTTTGCTTTAAAAGGATTAGATATGTTTAAACAGATGAGGCAGTTTGGTGTTTTGCCTGATAATTTTACATTTCCGTGTTTGATCCAGTGTCGTTGCGATATTATGGGGGTTTGAGAGGTTAAAAAGATTCATGGACTTGTGTTTAAACTTGGGTTGGATGTTTTTGTTGGCAGTGCTTTGGTTAATACTTCTTTAAAGTTTCAATTTACGGAGGCATTAAAAGTGTTTGAGCAATTGCCTCTCAGAAATGTTGTTCTTTGGAATGCGATGGTTAATGGGTATGCGCAGATTGGGAAATTTGTGAAGAAGGGGTTTTGATGAGTAGGTTCACCGTTACTGGTGCTTTATCAGTGTTTGCTATGATGGGGGATTTCAACAATGGGAGAGCGGTTCATGGGAGTGTGGTCAAAATGGGGTACGATTCAGGTGTCGTAGTTATGAATGCGTTGATTGATATGTACGGAAAATGCAAAAGTGTTGGTCATGCATTGGAAATTTTTGAAATGATGGAAGAAAAGGATATATTTTCATGGAACTCAATTATGGCAGTTCATGAACAACGTGGTGATCATGACGGAACTTTGAGGCTTTTTGACAGAATGTTAGGTACTGGGGTTCAACCTGATTTGGTAATAGTCACTACAGTGCTTCCCTCGTGTTCTCATTTGGCAGCATTGATGCATGGTACAGAGATTCACGGGTACATGATTGTTAGTGGTCTGGCAAAGAACTGCAACTGTGAGGATATTGATAATGTGATAATGAATAACGCACTCATGGACATTTATGTTAAATGTGGAAGTATAAGAGATGCTCAAATGGTATTCAATCAAATAAGTAATAAGGATGGGGCATCATGGAACATTATGATATTAGGTTATGGCATGGATGACCATGGTAAGGAGGCATTGGATGCATTTTCACACGTGTAAAGCAAAATTTAAGCCAGACAAGGTAACATTTGTGCGTGTCTTGTCGAGCCACTCAGGCTTTGTGAGCAGAAATGGAATCAAAATATGGTGTACTTCCTACGACTGAGCATTATACTTGAGTGATTGACATGCTTGGTCGCGCTGGACAGCTTAATGAGGCTTATGAATTGGCACTAGCAATGCCCATTGAAGTAAATCCAGTACTATGGGGGACTTTATTAGCAGCATGTCGGCTCCATGGGAATGCAGAGCTTGCTGAGATTGCGGCACAGTGGGTTTTTCAGCTTGAACCTGGGCATTGTGGAAATTATGTATTGATGTCAATGTCTATGTAGCTGTTGGTCGATATGAAGAAGTGTCAGATGTCAGACAAACAATGAGGCAACAAAATGTAAGGAAGACACCGGGGTGTAGTTGGATTGAGCTCAAGAATGGGGTGCGTACATTTATTACCAGTGATCAGTCACATCCCGAGACTATGTCTATATATGCTGGGTTGCTCTCATTGACTGCACGCCTGTATAAGAACGGATATGTGTTAAATCCACAATGAAGATCTAGAGTTTAGCCAAGACAGTGCATATACAAGAGAAAGACAACTTTTTTCGCTTGTAATTTAGAAGATGCAGACTTGCTCTTAGAATACTGCTAAGTGAAGGAAAAGAAAAAGTTCGGGAGGGAAACGTTGACACAACTGTTTATCGGAAGAAGAATTCACATCCCATGTAAAGATGATGAGTATGGCAGCACCAGAATGGCAGCAACAGAAAATAAACCTGACGCAGACCTTGAAGCATGTGAACCGTGGAGTTTAATGGCCTTGAAATTCATTTTTGGCCCGTAGATGCTACTGGTATGTTGTACAATTGATTTAATTGATTTGTAGCACATAAATTGTTGGTACTTTAATTTGCTGGCTATGACACAGCTCCGCTCAGTTCAGCAGTTTCGGTTGGTCTTAAAGAGAGCATGGACTTGGTATAACATTCTTGTGCTCTGACAATTTATTTATTATTTCCTGCAGTTTGCATTACATGCTTTAACCAGCAAAAACAACTCCAAGCTCTCAAACTAACAAATACACACTCAAATATATACATATAAATAAAATAGAAAAGAATCTGTTAGTCAATTGAGCCACATATAGACGGTGTTTGTAGAAGAAATTTCTTAAAATATCGCTGTAAAATGGTCACCTATTCTTAAATTCTCAAAAGCTTTATATAACTCTACATGTGCCAATTCCAATTTTACACCGGTGAAGACAACTTGGGAAAGCAAATGATTAAACCAGAGAACAAAGCAATCAACTAAAAAAGAAGGAACACAACGCCAAGCAGCAACCAATTGAAATATGGCAGTAAAGTATCAGTGCCAACTACTATACATGGCGAAGCTGAAGCACCGATTTCTTCTAACGTAATAAGAGGTAAAAAGTAAAATAGAAAAAGGAAAGGCAAGACTCTGTTCAAACTAGTATCTGACCACATCCTGGAGGCAATCGTAAAAGTGTGAGATCTTAATCTTTTCTTGGCCAGAGTATATGGCCTCTGCAGCTCCACCCTGCTCTCCCTGTGCTGCCATCTCAATCAACATATACAGCTTCTTGATAGGCATCTACGGAAAAACAGACAGAATCAACAATTAGAAATTCTTATATTGCATACCCAAGTACATGCCAACAATATTACCAATTCAGAAAGCAAACATATTTTAGTATAACATGATATTTATGTTTCATAAAGGGAAATGTCAGTTCCAATCCATCCATGCAATAAAACTAAATACCTCCAAAAACAGCTAAATGATAATTGATTGCAGATAATTTCTTAAACAAGTATTGTGACTTATTTTGCCATATCGTGACTTGAGACACTGAGCTAACTTCAGGAAACATGGTACAAGCACATACAAAAATGTTTCAAGACTATGACAAGAATAGACAGATGTTGTGATCAGAAAAATGAATCAAAAGCATACAAGCATAAATATTAATTACTAGGAAAAGCCATTGAAGTTTCATATCTTTAAAGCTGGGGTATTTGAACACACAAATATTTAAACCAGTGCCCGAAGCTCACCGAATTTTCCTTTAACCAAATATAAAAGGGTAAGAATAGATAATGTGAATAAATAAGTTTCCATTTGAAGTCAGTTTAGATTTAATTTACCCATATAGATTCGAATAACAACTCCACTAGCCAAGGAGACTTAAGAATATATCTAAAAAGCAAAAGGGCATTAAGTTTCCCAGCTCTTTCATAATTAGGATTTTAATTTTCTTTGTTTACAGTCAAGTATATTTAAGCATTATATCTTCTACAGCATAAGCATAAATAATGTCAAGAGAGTTATAATATTTAAACTCACATCATTCAGGGCTTCTGAAGCTGCATCAATGTCTTCTTCAGCAAATACATTAAGTTGTTTCAAAACCTGAAGAGAAAAAGAGAAGATTAAACATAAGTTCAAGCATCAGAAGGTAAATTCTTATAAATTTTTAGCTTCTAGCGATCATAACAACTGTGAATCAAACTACAATTAGGAATATTCCAGATAATCTTGCTGACAACAAAATGAGCCAGGAAAATAAGAGTTCTATCTCTGAAAACATGGATGCTGTTAAGCACTCCTATTTCTGGAAAACAAAACCCGTCAACTCATCAGTCGAAAAAGAAAACAATCAACTAGATTCATCCAAAACCCCTTTTCTAATATCATCCAAAATATAACAGCATACTACAATTATCCAGAACGATATTTGCATTACAAAGCACCCCAGTATATTCTTAAAAGCTTCCAAGAAAAGCATATAATTAGCTCCTTCCTTAATGTCTAAAACCATAAGTGGGAAATAAAGTTCTGCATTAACTGCACTAAGGCCAATTATAAACATATAAGCCCTGAAATGCGTTCGGAAGTCCCAATTAGTGCAGATAATTACCTATTTCAAATGTTCAGACTACGCAAGAATTTTGGTGCAAATATAAATTGCACCATAGTCAAAAAAGATTGAATAAAGGTTCGCATTTCCAGAAATATACAATTCCTCTTGATCCATGCAGAATTTAGTGAACTATGCAATTCCTCTAGAGGCACACATAATTGGAAGGACATTTCAAATCCTATGATAAACTATATCGTAACTACAGCACATAACAATAAATCCAATTCACAAGTGCATAAAACTGGTAGAAATAACCACCAACTTGTAATTTAAAACCAGGCTTCCACCTCCTATGAACAACAATACAAAAAGCCAGAGCCAGAGGGCCTAATATTAATGCTAGGCCCAGCCCTTGGTGAAAAAGGTTAGGCCCAACAAGGAATGGATCTTTATATTTGTTAATTTACAACTGACATAAGTTAAAGATTATTACATTCATCTGAAAATTTAAAAAAAAAAAAAAAGAAGCAAGCAATCTAACAAAAGCAAACAGTGCAGCGGAAAAACTAAAAAAACATCAAAATATAACAAAAGTAACCATGTGATTATGATGATGAATTATTCTTATCTCAAAAAGTTGAATCAAATAATTTCTTCAGGCCCAGCCAGAAAAATATCACTGACATACAGCCTTAAACTTTTCCTAAGCCCCTCCAAATGCCAGCATACCTCACAGATAGCAGGCATCTTAGATAAGTTTCATTATCCATTTCAGATAAATAAATACAATACCATGTGTAACTTGTTATTTCTTCAGACTTGCATTCCTTTTCTACAAGATAAAAGACCATCACACAAGAGTAAATGAAAATGAGTGACTAATAGCAATGAATACCTTCTTTGCATCCTCTGCCTTCAACGTGGGAACATGGTAAGTGACAGAGAAAGCATCACAAATACCAACTGAATCTAAGAAGCTCACTTCACTCGTTGTCCCTATCACCAGAAGCTTTTTACCCTGAAAACAAGGATCATAAATTTCAAAAATTAAAACAAAATTAGCAACAAAATTAGCAACAAAATTAACATGAAACAAAAAAAATTGCTCATTTGCAGCCAATCACTGGCACAAGTTGAAGCACGACTACTAACAACGACGAAATAATATACCTTTTCCACTGCAAAAAACCTATCAAAAACTGAATGCATTTATCTTTTATGCAGATAATACCAATTTTATAACAGGTTCAAGACTTATTAAGTGGGTCCAAAGTCATGTTCACAGAAACTGCTCAATGCAAATTAATTATTTAAGTTCCACAAAATATACAATTGCTCTTATTTACAAATTGACCTCCATGATAAGAAGATTTAAATTTCATCCTTCTAGAAAATTTATTTAACACGAAGATTTCTTTTGTCGAGTCAGCAATCCATTTCAACAGAATAAATAAATACAAGAGAAAGCCTTATCACAAATATGGTCAACAGAGCAGACCTAGTGTCACACCACAGGCTGAATATTTCATTTCTTATTCCTATTTCAACTGATAACCTGTCATTTCAAGATTTTTTTTATGCTATCCATAATTTCTGTGGAAAAGTTTAACTCAATCTTTTAAGGTAAAAACATGATTCAAGATGTGATGATTTTACTGCTACTTTTTTCTAATGCCTAGCCTTACAATTTTTACTTATTTAAAACATCATACATCAAAATATCATCTCCATTGTGATAAGAAGACTGAATACTAGAACTGATCTTGAACCTTTGGAGGAAGCCGTTTGAGAAGGACCAACAATGTCTGAGAAATTATATTTGAAAAGCGAGGACCAATTGCAACATACTCCAATAACCTGTACAAGCAATCAAGAAATAATTAAATGTGAGCCATGCATCAGAGTAAAATGCAGGAGGAAGCCACGTGGCCATAATTCAAAGCAGCGAGTAGTACCTTTCTATGTCGTCAAGGATAATGATGCTCAACGGCGATTTGTATGCATCCTCAAACACCTTTCAAAACATACAGATTTCTATGAAACTGAGACCTTAAGACAGAACATATACTAGCCATGTATGAATGAAAACCAAAAAACCTTCAAAGTTTTCAATATGCTATGGGTAGACCATAATTGTTCAAGTGTAAGCACATATGTTACATCAAAGTAGAAAATTTCCAAATTAAATTGATAACTTTCTCTCAAAAGACTAACAGTAATCAGCACCCACAATATTGGCATTCACAAACCTTGACAATCTGTGCACACTTGGTGCTCTCATGAAGACCAATCATTGTTTCAGCTGAGATCTGCCCAATCCGAAAAATAAAATTAAAATATAAAAAAATAATAATAATAATGGAAATTCCAGAGGTAAAATGACATCATATACACAATAAAGGAAGGAGCTTACTATCTTCACATATGGAAAATCACTGTCAATGCCAACAGTAGCAGCCAGTGCAGTTTTACCACTGTCCAAAAATATTTATGATTCAGAACAAATTGCAATTCACAAAAGAACTAAAGAAATTGACCATGCTTACCTGCCGCTTGGGCCTTCCAGAAGGCAGGTGACAAGAGGACTTCCTTTGCTTACTTTAACTTGCTCCACTAGCAGCACAGCTCTTTGATAAATGTGCTTATTTCGATCACCACAGTAAACCATGCCATTAAGCCTGCAGATAAAGTCACAGGGAACAAAATTAGGCAAAGATAATCAAGGTGGAAAGTTGCTATTGAAATTCAAGATAAAACTTTAATAGCTTCATTATTCTGCTGTAATCTAGAAAAAAAGATGGTTTAATCAGTATAGGCATTTTGAAAAATAAAAATAAACTAAATCAAGATTAAAAACAATAATTTGCTCTTTCCTCAAACCACTTCAAGATCTCTAGCAACCAATCACTTCGGGCCAGAACTCATTAACTAAAACCGGTTGTAAGCGAGAATATATTTATTATAAACAACAGAAGACAGAACAGGCAGTTCAATGAACCCCACATAATATGATTCTCCATACAGTTCACAATTGTTTCTATATAAGCAGTAACAAACACAAATAATCACAACATATTCAAGATAAAGAGAATCAAACTGGGGAAATACAACACTATTAAACAAGTTGCGATCAAATGCCATAATAGACATGTATTTTAGGGAAAAAAAAAAAAATTTGAGTGTACCTAATCCATTAGTATTACTTAAATGTTTTAAGCATGCGGCTTGCAATTCAATAATAATAAGAACTGAATAAGATAAAATTGAGATCCAGAAAGATTATAACCAAGACTACTACCTCACAAACTTCTGGAATGAAGAAAATGACGCAAAAACAAGTAAAATAAGGCTAAACATACATTCTGATTCTCATGAATTTCACTGTTTCTAGCTAAAAGCATTACCTACATCGCTCGAGATCATCAGTGGAGGCTCCAAATGCAGGAATAATTTCATGAAGTGCATGAAGAAAGTCATCCATAGTAACTTTAATATTATCTTCATCCACTGGCTTGGTAAGATCATCCATACTTAGTTGCCTATTCAGTGCAAAAGATACCGCACTTTTCACAACACCTTCAAGTTCGGCTCCACTATAGTTCTTTGTACGAGCAGCTTAACACACAAAAGATGATGAGTAAAACCCTATGTAGGCTTCTCCAATGCATTATTAATACAGTTCCAACTAAAATTAATATGCTAAAGTAACCACAAACATAAAGCACTACTCAGATTCATGCAAATGAATGCAACAATAACTCACTAAAGCTGCCAAGGTCATTGAGAATAGGTCAATAAGATCACTTCTTTTTCTGGACCCAAAAAATAAAAACAATTCCTAGAATCAGGCAAAACTGTAACTGAGTTCAAACCTAACACTAAAATTCAAATTTATCCAAATTGCAAAAGAATTTGGGGGGATGCTGCAATCATTGCTATACTTTGAGATTAATTATGGATCATTAATTCTTATGAGTTAGCTTGTCATTTACAGGCATCCAGTCAAACATTGTCCAACCCTAAGATGGCTAATATCTGTCAGCATATACTATTAATGTACATACCCAGCTCTTGAAGGTTGACATCAGGTGCAAGAAAAGAGTTCTCTTTCATCTTGTTAGTATGAATTTGAAGAATCTGCAGTCGGCCATTTTCATCTGGAAGGCTTATTTCAACCTGAACCTCCAACCGACCTGGTCTATAAAATTTTTGGGAAAAAAAATTAGTTTTAAAGATGGATAAATTCTAAAGGAAAATCATTGATGCCACATCAGCACAATAATTTCCTATTCATCAGCCAAAGAAGTACAGAGATAGAGGTCAACCTCAGAAGTGCCTCATCAAGCATATCCTTTCTGTTGGTCATTCCAATTAGCAAAACATTATTTAGAGATTCCACACCATCTATCTGAACAGCAAATAGTCTATGAGCCACACTAATGTCATTACTTGGCCTCTCTAATGAAAGGGAGTACCCGAAAATGCAGAAAGAGAAAGGCTTAGAAAAACATGTGTTTGTTCAGAAGATTTGGAAATCGCTTAAACACCCTCACCAACCTTTGTAAGTAGCTGATTCACAATGCTATCATGAACTCCTGTTCCATCTCTAGTTGATCCTCTGGACTGAAAATGCAAAATAAAAAGCAATGCATCAAGTTTTTGTGTTTCTGAAAATTGCCTAACCAAATAGTCTGAATTCTAATGCATATTGATATTTGTTAGCATCGTTTCTTCAACAGAATTTAGTATCTTGGCCATAGGCAGAAATGCAACTAAAGCCACACAGCAAATTGCATAAGGGAGAAGGAGCAAATTGAGATCAATGTCTGGAACATGTAAGTGTGCTTACCACCTATTCATGATCTAATATTCTGGATGTGTCATGAGAAATTCAATAGCGGATGCGCGACAAAATTCTTTCCCCTAAAAATTGGATCCCAACTCTTGACTGAGACTAAAAGTTTTATCTTCTTCAAACACTTATGCTAAAAATCAAAAAAGGGCTCATAATAGTTAGCCTTCCTATCCATGTCAACAAATTCCTCTTCATTTACAAACCAAAACTACATTATATTGCAAAGATACTAGCTTGCTTAACATAACAATAGCATAGGAAATAAGGAAAGATCAAATTTTATCAAATTAATACGAAGATAAAATCTCCAAGCAAGAACATACATACCATAACAGTAATCATACATAGAGAGAAAATTGTAATGATTATAGAAAAGAGTCAATTCCTATTCAAAAAATACAACAGAGTAAGATCAAATATACCAGTATCAACAATAACAACGATAATTATGCTAGATCATGAAATTAACCAATCATTTCTTACTATCATCGTCAACAATAAATATTATGCAAAAAAAACAAAAATGAAAGATTTCACCAACAAGTATTACACATAAGTTGACTAAATCAAGGCATATGCTCCACGAAAAAGGAAAAAAAAAAGGGGGCGGGGGCGGGGGCGGGGGGGATCGCTATCAGAGCAACACTTAAACGCAGATGAAACAATATGTAAGTGCTGTCAACCTTGCTAGTAATCATAGGAAATATCGTGCCACTTTTAATCTAAGGGGCAAGAAACAGCAGTGTAAAATTGTCAAATCTCTTACCTTGCAAATAGCATCAATTTCGTCAAATATTATGACATGCAAATCACTTTCGTCCCCTGAAAGTAGAAAAGCATGATGGACTTGGTGTCTGATCAAAACACAAATCAAGAAGTAAGCAATAGTTTCCCTTACCTCTAGTCCTCTGATCATTCTCAGCATCAGCGAACAGGTCCCTGATATTCTTTTCAGTTTCACCAACAAATTTGCTCAGGACTTCAGGGCCATTAACAATCTAGTATATTCACCAAAAAATAATAAAAAATGCAGTCCATTAACAACTGGAGAAAATTATCAGTACGTAGCTACAACATAGAAGTAACTATTGTTCCATTCGTAGTACGATGAAATTAATCAAGACTCGAAATTTGATCTAACATCAAAAAGAGAAAACAATAAGACACTAGACTGAAAGTTTCACACAGCTATTGAGGAAAGGTCATAAGCCATAAGGAAAAGAGGCAAACAGAGGAGAAATTGTTAGTAAACAACCAGATCACCACAACAGAATTAAAATGCCATGATTAAGAGCATAACGTTGGATTGCTAAAAGAAGCAAAACACAAATGGTACTTTCTGTCTTTCTCAACCAGTAGGAAACAACTTTATGAGCTATTTCAAGTCTATGTGCAAAGACAACTATCTGCTTGTACACCCCTTCTTAATGGATAGAAGCAGTTCAATCAACACAAGGAGATGAATGTCAGGATAACTGTACATCTGTTCCCGGGACACAGTATTATCTCTCTGAGTGTTTTCCCTTTCCAAAAAGTGTATTCTATGTTATAAAAGGAAGACTGCTTACACAGCTGATCTATGCTGTAAACATTTGTCTAGACACTTAATGATTATGTAAATATTGTGAACAAAATTACTCGAGGTCACTCCAAGATCATGATTTTATTTCACTCATTTTCCTGCACTATCAAATACAATATCAGACACTTTATTTAATACTCCATACATAACCTACAGGTTTATATTCATACATTTAAACAGCTTACGGTGGCCCAAGCCATTAACAAAGCGAAACAAGATTTCCATGCAAAAATCTAGCACCCAGTGTAATTTACTTCAGCTAAAATAATTTGCAGGTGAACTACAGTAGGTCATTGTTAAAGGGCAAAATGCACAATGACAGTCCAGCAACATGACTTTTAAAAGTTATGTATAATGTCAAAGAGCATTACGCACATCCTAAAGCTTGTAAATTTAATACAGCTGCAATAAATAAATAAAAGAAAAGAAAAAGATCAGCACAGAATGTATTATTCACCCAATAATAACAATGGCTTTAAAAATGATAACAATTCTGTAGTGTCATAAAAACTGATGCTCTAAAATTTTTACTTAAAAAGTTGTTACCAATGGATAGTACATGGAGTATTACAGCATTCATCAAATTTTGACTTCCCAAATTGCTTAAAATAATTTTAAAAAAAGTTTTAACCAGTAAAGACATTAAGTGAATAATCAGAATAAAGTGGTCTCAAGATTCCTGCCACGAATGGTAGCAACAAAAAATTTTCCTACTGACAAATATAGATAGGAAAAAGCATATCCATGTCCAAACCTTTGGTTCCCTTCCATTCAACATTTTTCCAATTTGACGAGCCATAAGAGTTTTGCCAGTACCAGGAGGCCCAAAAAGTAGCATACCCTTTACATGCTTAATCCCCAATCTGAAACATTAAAAGCTTTCCATTTAAGATCAATAAATATAAATAAACCATTGAATTTCTTGAAGAATTAGTTAAATTACTTATTGGTCACATGAGGAGGAAAAACACGAGATGCAAAAGCTCTTCGAAAGATATCAGCAAACTCTGCACTTAGACCACCTATACCCAGTGACTGAAGATTAAACTCCTTGTGCCTAAAGATGTTGCTACTTGCAGCTTCTCGCTGGTTGACAATCTGCATTTCGCACAACACAAGCTAACTAATGAATAAACCTCCATTAAGTTAACCAAATAATAAAATAAATCAGCAGAGTTTTCATCATCAAAAGATTTGAAAAGTATTGAAATAAGACCTTAATTCCACTGCCACTGTTTGCTTCAAAGACAAAAAAAGTGTCACTGGTAATCATCCCTCTTTCCAGTTGAGTAGATTTTTCTTGACCCTCTACAGCTGCTTGATTTACTGTAAATATATAGTTATTTCCATGATACTCAAAAATAACTTTCTGCCCTGATGTCATAACCTGGAAAGAATTCCATAAAAATATTATCTAAAAAAGTCATATCAAATAAACAACATTTTCACGATCATAGTGTCTGTAAAAATTTACCTGGTTAACAAATCTCTTCCTTAGTTGGTTAGCCAGAAGAACAGCATCAACCTTCCCAAAAAACAATCCTTTTATTTTAATCGCCAAAAAAAAAAAAAAAAGTGATCCAATAATTAAATAAAAAAGGAAATAAAAGATCATACCTGTTCATTTTTAGTGCCCTTTTTCACAAATTCTAGTTCAACTGTGAGCAATGCGAGATTAAAATCATCTGGAGGAATAAATCTACAACCAAAAAGTAAGAAATTGATAAATAAATGTACCAAAAAAAAAGTAAATTTAAAAAAAAAAAACCTGGTGAGATCGACAGAGTCGCCACTAGAAACTTTAGCTTGTCGTCGCTGAATTGAATTCAAGCCAATATGGCCATTATTTACGCTTGGATGAGAAGTAATCATCAGTTAAAGATCACAAAAATAACGAGCAATCGTATAATACCAAAATAATAATTTATCAGCATTTCAATATTTTAACGAAAAAGGATATGCAAGGGAGAGAACGACGGAGTCGGCGGCAACAGAAGCGAGGAAGAGATTGGATTTAGGAACGCGGAATTTTTGGAGATCGGCGGAGGAGCAGTAGGCGAAATTGGCAAGGACGAGATCTGCCGCCGGTGTGTTGATCACAATCATGTTCGTTGATGCAGAGGATTGAGCCCCTAACCAGCTCATCGTTTTCGCGTTTGGGCAACTATCTGCTGCTTCAACGGTTTCTGATCGAAGAGAGCAGAATTTCGTTTGTCAAAGGCTGCAGCACTGCAATGGAATTTGAGCTCGCAGTATTTCTCGACGACAAGGGGTAACAGTCTGAAGTTTCGACCGAATTCTAAATGCGAGTCTTGCCTTCTGCATTAAGCATACGAATCAGAATATGTATGTACCGGTATTTCTTCACTGGCTTCTCTGTCAATTCGTCCTATGGAATTCATCGGACCAATACTTTTATGACACTTCAATTCATAATTCATTCAACCAATATTTTAACGACACCTCAATATACATA
>CP135555.1:1260351-1354365 GCA_032402905.1 Khaya senegalensis | reverse complement strand
CACACATATATATATATATATATATATGTGTGTGTGTGTGTGTGTGTGTGTTCGGGAGAAATTCTAAAATAGCATCCAAACTCTCCTCTTGTGATAAGGTGAAGAATTATTTTTTTTTATTTTTCGTCCCCTAGCACCTACACTCTCTTTTTTAAACGCCTAGGTGCTTATCCCTGACTATGACACGTTTTCACTGTAATTGGGTTCTATGGCAAGTGGCTATTCAACTTGCTCCTTCTTAACCCGCTCGTAGGCGTTGTGCTATCAAGTTTTATGCTAATCCTGCAAAATTTTTATTTTATTTTTTCTTTATTTTAGCGCCGAGGAGCTCCACTCTCTAATTATTTTTTACCAATTTTGAGCCCATTTTGACATGTATATAATCTCCAAGCTTTATCAGTTGCTCAAACTTGATTACGGTACTTTTGGGTACATATGCCCCTTTTTTGGCTGTATGTCTGTAGGATTTAATCTATCTTTTATAAAATTTAAAATAAAAAAAATATTAAAATATATAAAATAAATATTAAATAATACTTAACGCATATAATAAAAAATTTAAAATCAGGCAAGTTAACCACTTTTATTGAAAATCAGGTAATTTTACCGAACTGTGATTGGTTGGTGATTATCTAATCTTCGTATCTATCAAGTAATTTTATCTTTTCTTTTTAGTAGTTTTGCGAAGGACAAAGATAAAATCAGATTTTCTTGACCTGCATTGCTGTTGTCGATTTCTTTGTTTGTCGCTGCAAGCAAGAATTTACAGTCTGAATTTCTTCTTCATTTTAAGATGAGCATGACCCAATTCGCAATGGTTAGTAGTTAATTAATTTCTCTCTTTTCTGTCAATTTTTACTTTTCATTCTCTCTCAATTCCTACGAATATAATGGATGTTACAACAACTGTGCATTTAATTTCTTGTTTATTGCTTGTTTCTTCTCTTAATTATATGTTGGTTTCGCTGTTCAATTCAGTATTAAAGGACTTCTATAGTGTATGGTTGTGTTTAGGAATTAGCGCTTTTTGTAAAATCACTTAGAAAAACTCTTTCTGTAACACAGCTGTTTGTGTAGTTCTGTTACAAAGAAAAGCACTCGTTAAGTGATTCCCCAGAAATCAGTTATCCATATTCTGTCGAACGCTACTGAATTCACACATATGCTAGCCCTTTAACAACCATTTTTTTTTTTAATAATATATGCATAATGATGAGCTTGCAGGTGGAGGAGTTGGCTTTCCTTGTGAAAGACAATCTTCCAAGCAAGCATCTTGTACTCTCAATAGAAGAGGCTTTGGTCAACTTCCTCCAGGATGATAACAGGTGGAAACGCTGAACAAATCTTGTTTTCTTTGAATAATTTCCTTCTACAGTGTTTCGCTGATAACAATTTTGATTGCAGTGCAGATGGGGTCCTTGAGTTGGAACCAATGGACTCCTACAGTCGCCTTCTCTTGCATCGATTAGCCGATATATTTGGGTATTTCTCTTTTAGTGCTTTGTTGCTGCCAAATTATCATTCTCTCTTCTATGGATATATAATCATTCAGCGTAAGGGTGTTAAGTTTGATGGTTGGCTTGCAGACTACATTTTTTGTTTCTCTTTAAGTAATTATTTCTTTTTGTTTTTGCTAGATTTGCCCATGAATCCATTGGTGAAGGAGATGATAGGCACTTGGTTTTAGCACGATGTCCAGAGACATCAATGTATGTGAAGATACATGAATATCTTGCCTAGTATTTGTTACATATGCACTCCTTGCATCTGCTTCTCTATGCATTAATGATAGTTTGTGTTTTGATTGATTGCTGAACTGGGGTTCTGTAGATGAGGATATGCATTTGAACTCAATGTTGTACGATCATGCTGCTGTAATTCAGATAATATATTGAAATTGGAAATTGTGGACTTTTATTTTTGATAATATAATTATGTGGCCACCTATGATTCTTAGTTGTTATTGATTGCTGTAATGTTTTGTAGCCTTTTGCTAAAATGCTGCTATTATTACTTGTATAACTCGATAGGACCTTCAGAAGATAGTTCACAACTTCAAAGATTGCATTGCACAAGTTTACTAGCATAAGGAGTGAAAGGCATGCAAAACTGGAGGGAAATATATGATACCTATTATTTGGAAATGGATATAGTTAGTAACTTAACCACGCAATCAGGCTTAAATCCTGAAATTGCTTTTTTCTTTACTTAGATGACAAAAATGAATCTTTCCAATTGATTTAAAACAGTTCAAAGTGATTCTCTCAATAAATGCAGGTCCCACAAGAAAATGATAGGTACTGAATTTTTCTCAGAACGTTCATTTTGTTAAGTCTGGAGGTTTTCTGATTTTTGAAGAAGTTAGAGTATTTGTTTTGTAAATTGATTATAATTCCTTACTAGAATAGGTGGGGATATTTCTCGTGGTTTATTCTAGGTTTTCTGATGTCTTCGGAGATCCAAAAAAATAAAAAAGTGTTATATTATGTTATTTTACAAAAGAACAGATTTATTGTAATTCTTACCTAAGCAAGAAGATCACATTGTTTGAATTTCTGATTTTCTGTTTTCATTTATGTGTATCTACAAGGTTTATTGGGCGTGTAATCATTTATCTATCTTGATGGTTTAGTTATACAACCAGAAATTGCTGTTGCTGTACTATTTTGGCCCATCTAAAGGATTAGCGTTGACTTTGTGGAGTCCTTCATCATAGGATTGCCTTTGTCGTATATATAGAAAATGGATTGGGTTTGGATAAGAAAATGTTAGAATTGTGAAAGGCAGACATGAATCAGGGGTTTCGGAGCAAGTTATGGATAATTAGATACCAGTTGACATTTAAAAGGAAATTTTAAAGTTCACCTCCATGCTTGGTGCCCTCATGGAGTAAATGCCTAAAGTTAGAAATA
This sequence comes from Khaya senegalensis, assembly GCA_032402905.1. Taxonomy (NCBI): domain Eukaryota; kingdom Viridiplantae; phylum Streptophyta; class Magnoliopsida; order Sapindales; family Meliaceae; genus Khaya; species Khaya senegalensis. Next base: position 1,351,453 of record CP135555.1, on the reverse strand, counting down.
GTTTAAGAACTTTTTGTTGGTGTAACTTTTATCTAGAACTATCTTCCTCTCTGAGAAATGAATTTTGTAAGTCACGCAATATCTTCAGCTGAGATATGCATCGACTTGTATGCTATCAAAAATTAATTAATTAATGGGGATGAACTTAAAGTGTTTCTCAAGGCTGAAGAGATGTTGGATAATAATCATTTTACCATTTTGTCATTATTGAAGGGTCTCCTTTCAAGGGACTAATTTAGTTGTTTAAGCTATGGTGAAGGGCAAAATAGTAGCCAATTTGTGGGATTTGTGGATCTCTCAGAATCATTGCAGATGTATACCAGCATTCCTTTAAAGCTGATTCTGAAGTAAAACCTCTCAGTTCAAGAGACTTAAAAGTGTTTGTTGAGAAATTCAGGTTGGCCATTCTTGTTCCCTCTATCTGTTGCTAGATTTTGGAGATACATAGTAACATGGTACGGTGAATTAATCCTTTATTCGTTTTGATCTATAGCATTGGATCTATTGTCTTTAATCAGGTTGCGTTTCATTTGAATTTTTGCCATTCCATTGAGAGGAATATGGCAGTTCAATCCTATCTATTTATTGGGTGCTCATTTTGTTGGGCTTTTGGAGCCTATAGTCATAGAGTTAGGTGATGGCTATAGGGAATCATTGCCCATGTTTAACCTCTTCCCCTTGTTTCTTTTGTCCCTAGTAAATTAAGGTCATTTGATTCTTGAAAGGATCTCATATTCTGCTTAATTGGCATTAAAAACTGTTGATATAGCCTTTTATTTGGAGATGCTAGGATATGATGGCAAATATATTTGGCTCCAATTATAATGATGGGCCATTGCTGAGTTTTTTTGGAATGTTTTTATACATTAGATCTTTTCAGTATTTGCGGAATTTGAAAGCACTGCATCTTACACGATTTGCAAGTAGTTTCAGTACATGTTTTGTTTGGTGGTAGTGACACCAACTATTACGGTCTGTCATATTGTATTCCAGTGGTTTCGTTTAATTCTTATTTACTTTTTGACTGATGAGCTGTGCTGGTAGAGGTGGTGAGCGCATTTTGATTGAGGCATTGAAGCTTGTAAAACACTTTGAAATAAGCTCTTTTGAGGAGATTAGGGGGTGGGGGTGGTAGATATTGATGGTTTCAAAAATAAGTCAAGTCTACCTTTAAGTGGATCAGCTTAGGAAAGAAGACATGGACTAAAGGAGCCAAAATGTCAAGGCTGGATGGATTGAGAAAGGATGGGTAGGGTGTTGAGGTTTATCATGAAGTTGAACAAGTCTGAGGAATGTGGTTAGGGCAATGGTGGCTAAGAAAAATTGGACCGTAATGCATGAAGGTAATTGACTGGAAGCCAAATATGCTAGGACTTCAAGAGTAACATGGAGGCAGTTGCTAGCTAAGTTTAGAAGAAGCATATTGATTCCCCATATCTTTCCATACTTGTTAGATAGTTTTGATTGCTTTATAGCTTTTTATAGACTTGGTGATGGTTCAGACTGATCTCCTGTGGTTGAAGTTTTGAGATATGGGTATTTTTCTTTGTGCACTGGTGGTGATTTTATGTAGTGTCTTATCTTGTTGAAGCCTGGAGGACTTACGAACGTGTTCAGTGATGATGGCCTTCACTGATGATTATTGATTTACATAAGTTAGTTGACTGGCAGTTGGAAACTGGCTGCTATCTTTGTATTATTTTCACTGTTCTATGGGATATTAAGACTACAACAGCTTGCTACTCTGCTGAGAATGCAAATGCCTTTCTGATGTTGATGATTGTTTGACAAGAGAAACTTGTTACAAATATTTGGATTTTGCTCACAAATTTTCTTGTTTGGATACCTGTCTTTTTGGATCACAGACCTTCCATTCTTGTTAGTGATATCTTGTGGCAATATAGAGAGCCTCAGTCTCCCACCACATCACACCAATTATTGAGAAGAAAGGAGGCTTCACCAGGTCCAGGTACAAACTTCTGCTCCCAATCCTAAAAGGGGAATGGGCATAATAGAGATTTCAATAAGCATGTCACACAACTTTCTTGTTTCCAACAACTTTCATTTACCAATAGTTTAAGATACTGATTTAGATTGGGCAAGAATGAAGGAATATGGTCAGAAATATACCACATTAGTAGTTTAGTAGCATTTATGCATTGATTGGATTTTTGCAGTTTTATGTTCATGGTCTTTGGAAGTTAAGATCATTTATTAGTGGTTTTCATTTGGAATATTTGTAGAATTACTTTTGTTCCTGTAAGAACAAGTCTTTAATTGCTTCTATAGTGTGGACAATAGTTGCTGAATCTATATTTTTGCTCCATTACCACATTTATCTAGTTCATTCTAAAAGTTTAACCCTTCCAGCAACCCAGTTGGTTTCAGCTGCTGAGACACCTCCAATACAAATTGCTTAGTCCATCTTCATGCAGTGTTGATAAGCGTGCACTGTGGCTGTCAGTGATCTATGAAAATTCCATGTGCTGATAAAAAATGCTGTTATGGAAAACTTGGACACAGAAGTTCTCAATTCTTGAATAAAAATTTTGGAACTTGAGATATCCCGTCTCATATTAAAAGTCTGAATATCATTTTGGAGAGACAAAAGCAGCATTAGGAGATAACCTTTTGTGTGGGAATGGTTAGTCCATCCATGTTGGCCAAATGACCTTCTCTCTGTCCAGAACTTATTCAAATTGAAAATTTTGAAATAGGAGGCAGTGGTGGCTTGCTGATCAAACTTTTTTTAAGAGGATTGGAAATTCACTGCTATTAGTATATTTCATTTATTAGCTGGAATATATTCTGTTTGATTGAATATTGTAATCTGGTTGTTAAATTATGGGGATTCAATGGTTTTTTTATAGGTAATTATTCGTTTTGTTTTGCATTCTTCCTTTTTTTTCCCCTGATTTTGCATGCAGAATGGCATTCAGGTCACTCATGGTTTAATGAGAAGTTTTTGTTTTAGTGTTAAACACCCAGTCTCCTTCGCTTGAGCATTCACTAGAGGAGAGAGAAGCAGCATATTTGGCTGCCCGAGAAAGAATTTTTTCAATGGATGGAAGAACTGTGGCAGAACCTGTCAGGAAGACACGAGGTGTTCCAGTTGTTGCTCGGAGAATGATTGCACATGCATTAGGCCAAAAAGTGAAGACAAGGGATCAAGATAATGTTGTTAGGGATGGCAAAACATGTGAACAGCTAACCAATGAAATTAGTGAACAGCTAGCCAATGAAATTAACATTGAAGACATTGATGAAGCCGAAGTCGAAGCCGAACCCGATTCAAGTTCAGAAACCTATCAAGAAACCACAATACCATCTGGCCGAAACATCAATTTTCATGATAAAGCAAAGAAAAATAACAAAGAATGCTGTGCATCATCACAAAGGGAGAGAATTGTGCCTCAAGGAACAGCTGAAAAGAGTTGTAATGATGCCAGCATATCTACGAGTGGAAGGAGCAAAAATATCGTCAACAAGGACTACTTGAAAGAGGAACATTTGGGAGCTGCAAAGAGGATGTTTGCTCATGCATTGGGTTTACCCTCAGCCAGAGATGGTTTTCATTTGAAAAGTTGCGAGACAAAGCAATTCGAATCAGAGTTGGGGGATTGACCTTTTCAATTTAGAGTAACCAGCCACTGGTACATGCTCATGTAATGATAAAAGCCATAGCTGATACTACTAAAGGAGGGAATGGAAAGGAAAAGGAGTTAGCCCATGGTGGTTCCATGGCTGCTTGCATCATCGATGATGATTTGCTGACAACTTTGCAGCCAGCCCCTCAGTGGCCTTCCCCAAATTTCTACCAGCTTTTCCAATGCTTTGGCCCCCTTTTTCTTTGTAATGTGTTCAAAAAGTTATCTCAAACGTATTTGTAGTAGCACAGTCAATATCTTTTGTATTAAAGATTTAATCAGCACTCTTGTTTAATGATCTTGAAATTTTTAGTTTGAAATATTTTTGTATTTATAGAATTTTGCATCTCAGAGAACGAGAGAATAGGGTTGGGACTTGGAGGGGAAATGTATTGATGCTTTTTGTACTTGAAATTGTCATAAAATTTTCGTTATTCTGATTATGTTAAACTAGCTTTGAGCTTTGATAACAGTGCATTCGTTTTGTTTAGATGAGTATCCTCGTATTTGCAAAGATTATATTTTCTGGGAACATCCTTGAATTTACAATTCGCCTCGAGGGATATAATTTAATTTTTGTTGCATGAACCCGCAGATGGTATCCTCAATCTGCAACATTCATGCATATACGAATTTGATTAGCTTAAAGACATGACAAGGTAATTGAATGAAGTAGATTAAATAAATTTCAACTGCAGAGTATCATCACCAAATTCTTCTTTTTCTCCAATATGTTTTATCACACCATACAGGATAATGCAACTTGTACAATTACTAGAGGAAATCGTGGTACTTTCTGCTGGCATTTTGCAACCCCAGAAACCACAAAGAATCTTTCAGTACTGCCGGCAGCCTGTCCAGCCACATGCCAACTTTTGCACCATCACCTCACTGTAACCACACAAATCATATCATCCGAACTGTCCTTTCCTTCAAAAATCAAATGAATAAATGCAATATAGTGTTCCCTTTTGCGTGCGGATATTGTCTTTCTTTCAAGCAACGTCCTTGAATGTTGCAAGATTTAGCCTGGTGAGTTACGGTTAGGGTAGGCCATGAAAGGTCTAAGCTGGGCCAGTTTGGTTGGGATCCCTAACAGTTTCACTCAAAGGACAAACATCTAATGAAAGTTCCACAAATTCGGAGGCAGAATTTGTACCAAGAGTAACAAGTCCTTTAACTGGGTGATTTCACAATTCCACATTTGGCTTCTGTTACCAGAGGTGTGGGCTTAGCAGCTAGAGCATGAAGATAAGATTGCGTAGCCACCAATTTATTCCTCAGTGTCATATTGTACTCGTATAGACATTGAAAATTCTTCTGAATATCAGACATCTCGACTTCAAATCCATCCTTTAATACTGCACAGGGAAAACAACAAAGTTACATACAATAAAGCAACTTCAAACAGGCATCACAGATGGAAGCCAGCAAAAATTGCAATAGATCAGGGCAAGTAAATTGAATATTGAGAATGCTATTGCGTAATCAAGAACATGAGCCTATAATCCCTTAGAGAATTGATGTCTTGGGTACACACATTGCAACAGTCCGAAAGGTAAACTGAATCGCACAATAAAGAACAGATATTTGCATTATTGATATCATCATGTTTGCAACAATCTAAGAAAGTTATTCCTACTCCACAAGGCAAAAAATAAAAAATAAAAACAAAAGAAAATACTGGCAGAACTTGATATAAACAAATATCAGATTGAATATAAGCTACAAGTCAAAGCTACCAATAACAAAGGGAAGGTAAATAGATGTCAGTTTATTATCATTGATAACAAAGCATCTGTAGTTATCAGTAGCATCAATCTGTGAGATTTAAAAAAAAAAAAGGCATTAGCTTAGGCAAAAACAAAACGCAGGCATACACATAACAGATTAGAATTTACCAAGTGGAGGTGGTGGGGGAATAATATCATCATCTCCAAGAGGAAATGCTTGAGGTTTGGAGGCATCGCCCACATATGGAAGAAGAAAATGCTTTTTTTCATTATTTGCAGAGCCAAGCATTTCAGGGTTTTGTGTCTGGACAAAAAGCATAAAAAAGGTCTGAGCTACTGATATACAACTTACATTATCTTAACTTATCACTGTCTATAAATCCAGGTCGCCACAACAAAGAATATTCAACAGTATTTGCTTTCTATGAGCTACACATTCAAGACTTTGAGCACTGGCAATTTGATAAAAACTAAATTTAACAAAATGATAAAATTTAGTATTACGTTTTGACTCTAGATTACAAAGGTCTCACATGCCTGAAACTACTTTCAAGCTAATAAAGTAATTTCAACATATAGGTTCACATTTTACCATGACTGATTAAAATGAATTCTCAGTGATGCAAGGAGGCTTCACAACATGCTATTATATCTTTGGCAAGTAAAAGAAAAACTGATTTAAATGATATAAGAAATAGCAACCAAACCCAAATTACTCAAGAGAAGGTGAAATATGGGGCCAAATGTAAAAGGTTCTATCTGAAATGCATATTAAAATAATATAAATGCTACAAAATAAGGAAATGAGAAAACTATCATACAGGTTCACCCCTTGCATATGATAGCCTCCCTTCGGGGTTTGATGCAGTTCCAGATATGCCAGATTCCACGTCCAGAGTATCGGTGCACTCTCGACTAGCTTTCTGCACAATGAAAGATCCATCCCATTTTGGAAAAAGTAAAAGAGGGGGGAAAAAATCCAATCAAAAGACCCTCCAGATGGAGCTTGTAAATCAACCACACTGTAGAGAGATTCTTAAAGACTAACCTTCTCAGAAGATAAGCTGACTTTCTTGTTAAAACTAATAGTATCCAAACTGTTTTGTTGCCTTCGCTTCCGTGATGACACACTTTTATGCAGTGATCCATTACGATGCAATGATGGAATTCTGAGATTACTACAACTTGATCCACCTTCCATTTTATTGTAGTCATCATGCAGTGTCTTGCAACCCCAAGTGTAGGTTACATATTTCCTCAACTAGTTACATCAAGTACATGTATCAGTCAGTTCTACTGAAACACAACTAATATAGAAATGAAATCGACATATAAAGAAAATAGAATAAAGACAAGTTAAAGTTCCTCAGATAAGAGAGAAGGTACCTTATCCCAGCGTTGCTGAGCTTTTCGACGATTTTTGATCTTTCGCAAAATGCTATCTTCATTTCGAAGTCTTTTGATTCTGTACTCACACTGTTAATCAAAAAAGTTAGGAGAAACTGGATGCATAGAATTGACATGAGAAGTTGCATAAGGGAGTCTTAAGCCATAAATAGGGCCAGGACAACAAGTTACAATTTGTATTAAATCCACCTCACTATAAAATACAGTTAAAGAGTTCTGCCCTTCTTTTCAATCTATAATGTTTTTCATATTATCGGTCATCAAATTATAGGATTGAATAATTCCACACCCGATAAGGCAACTTCAGTACAACTTTCACCATCGAAAAGAGCTATGCAGTGCACAAGCATGCTGCACCACATCTCATGTGGTAGCTAGCAATAGAAATGGAAGAGAAATTATGAGGCTTTTAAAACAGAGATTCAGTACAGAAACACTAAGCTGAAATGATGTTATCTGATTCTCTGACGCATATACAGGTTTCTACATGTTCTAATACATCTTTTAAATCTATATCATACTTAAATGTAAACAAAAATATTTATCACACTTGAGAACATTCCTTTAAAATGAAAAGAAAGGTAGAAAAAACTGAAGAAGACAGGTTCAAAAGGGAAATGAATCATACTTGCACCAACAAGTAGAAAAATATGCCAATACTAAAGCAATATAGGCCACCAAGATCCGCAAGGAAGCTCACTGCATGGTGGAAAAAAATATATTAGATTTTAATATCAGCATTCAGTATATCTTTAATCGAAATAAATTTATTAAAGAGTTGAATGCTGCAACAGAGTAGATACAATGCCAATCAATCAATGCAACGATAGGTTTGCAAGTCAATGCAAAAAACAACCAGACTAATAGTAGTTAGATAAGAACAGAATGAGCCTGAAGGTATATGAAATAGGCACCCCCAAGCCACTGCAGCTTTGAAAATGGTACCGGAAAAACAAATCATCCCAGCAGAAAAGTTGACTAAAAGAAACAAAAATTATGAGTCATGACTCACAAGATCCAGAATAACACATATAATGTTCCAGCTTATGAGATTCTTCAATTTTTGATTCATGCATAATGGAGAGACCTAACAAAATCACAACTTTAAATTACCAAGCCAAAGGACATCTCAATGGTCCAACTATAATCACAACTGTGACCGATAAAGTCAGTGGGTGACTATCGCATCTCTGGCTGCTGACAGAAAATAAATAGGGAAGATGTAAAATATGATATCACATTCCAAAATTGGAGAAAACTCTACCTTAATTGCACGCTGAAATGAATTGTCCAACTAAAGTCAGAACACAGAAATTACTCTCTCCCTCTCTATCTCTCACGCGCACACAAGTTGTCAATAAACCACTAGCAATTGTATATTGAATGGAATGCATATCAATGACTGAATCATACATATACAGGGAGCAAAAATTACTTACCAGGGCCAATTATACTTCGATTTTCGATCTCAACTACATAGGCTGAAAGATAATTGATAAACAATGTGGTGTTTATTTGTCCATCATTGGAAGTCTGAAGGGAGGCCTGCAGTGGATTAGTCTCTTGAAAGAACGAACCCGGTAGAAAGTCATGAAATAGAGGTTGAAGGAGCCTCAGATCATGTAAATTACGGAATAAGCGGGGAAACAGATTAAATTTCAAAATATTTGCATCCTTCCCTCTAAATGTAACTGGGCTGTCATCAAAAGCACTCCCATTCTTCAGTGTGCCACTCACAAAACTCAAATGTTTCTTAGTAGCATGACTTTTTGCAGTGATGTTGAAACGAAAACCGACAGCCATTGCAGGATTGTTGGGAATATCAACAAACTGCCATGAAATGTACGTATAATCACGGAGGATATGACAATTGCTACACTTAAAAGTTAAGGTTGGCCCCATACTTGTGTTATGACATGCATAGTTGACAAACTTTGAAAGAGAATCAACTCTAAAGTCGGCAAAGCCAGGATTTCCAGTAACTATGTTACCAAGACCACGTAAGTTCGAACAGCTCATACTAGAAACAGTGGTTATATTAAATTCCAAATCATTGATGAAGGAAGCTAAGTCAGGTGCATTTGTTGCTCTCACATTATGGACCTCAATTGTTCTCTTCGATATGATTTGGTAAAGCAACCTGAAAAACCAAGACAATTTCCAATCGCATCACCAACAATTCCTATCTCGTTTTGTTTAGAAAGACAAATAATAGCTGCAAATAAATGTACTCACGTGGCAAATAGACCAATAAATAGTATCCAACTAGCTATCGAAAAAGTCCCGCCTAGCTCAGTTTTTCGCTTCGTAACCACCTTCTGATCATCCTATACATACAACACAAAACAGCCTGAAGATCAATTAAAGCTATAATATCCTCCCATCAATTTGGACCAAATTACAGACAGACATCACTAATTTTTCAGTTTTTCATTCTTCGCCTCTCAACAGAAGAGTGTTTGTAATAGAAGTTCAACAGAACTAGTAACATCTGTCCGTAATTGCATTGTAGAAATGCAAAAATGAGCTCAAAAATGCCTTAAATATTCGAAAATTAAACAAATGCAATATGATTTTACCAGCCAATGCCTAGTTGAATAGCAAACATCGAGACGACTAACCCACCATCTCAGTCTGAACCAAATGTTTCTGCCATCACCAAGCTTCATAAACCTCAAGAACAAGCAACAAACTAACCAACTCAAAACCATAACAAGCGTGGCCTCCAAGAACACAGCCTGCGACTGACTGAACTTCTTAATCGAGTCAAAGGAAAATATGGTTTCGGGAAACGACACTTTGTAGTAATCGATACCCGAGTCCATCGTAATCGCAGAACTCTCGTTGAACAAGAAACATCTGTTGCTTATCCGGTTGTAAAGCTGGCCCGGGGGGCAGGCACAGAGGGAGTTGTTGTAGGTTATTGCGTTGGCGGGACACGCCATCTCAGCTTGAGATCCGATTTTGCAGACGCATAGAAAATTGGGAAGGTGGTTAGCAGTGGTGGGTGTTTCGTGAAATGGTTTACTTTGTGGAGAAAAGAAGGGCTTCAGTTTTTGTTGTTGGGACTTGAGAAGGACATGTTTATGTTAGAAGAAAGGAATGTCCACAAACGCAGAGCATCTAGATTCTGGCTCGCTTTCTTCGGCCGCTGTATCATTATTATTATTATTTTTTTTAACATTTTTTCTTTTTTAATTCTTTAATTTTTATTCTACTTTTATTTTAAATAAAAAAAATTTTAAAACATAAAACAAACTATTAAAACAATAAATTATAAATTAAAAAGTAAAAAAATTATTTTTATTTATAAAATATAAATATATTTTTTAAATATTTTATTTAAAAAATATATTTATATTTTATAAATAAAAATAATTTTTTTACTTTTTAATTTATAATTTATTGTTTTAATAGTTTGTTTTATGTTTTAAAATTTTTTTTATTTAAAATAAAAGTAGAATAAAAATTAAAGAATTAAAAAAGAAAAAATGTTAAAAAAAATAATAATAATAATGATACAGCGGCCGAAGAAAGCGAGCCAGAATCTAGATGCTCTGCGTTTGTGAACATTCCTTTCTTCTAACATAAACATGTCCTTCTCAAGTCCCAACAACAAAAACTGAAGCCCTTCTTTTCTCCACAAAGTAAACCATTTCACGAAACACCCACCACTGCTAACCACCTTCCCAATTTTCTATGCGTCTACAAAATCGGATCTCAAGCTGAGATGGCGTGTCCCGCCNTACATATTTTATATTTTTTTCTATAAATATAATTACATGTTTATTTAAAGAAAGAATAAAATAAATTTATAAATAAACAATTTACCCCAAATTTAAATACTTGCGATTGTGATATTATTAAGGAATTTATTTTTTCCTAATTCCTATAAATATTATTGATTATTGCGTTCTATAATATTATCAATGAAAGAAACATTGTGTACACAAAAGATAACAAATCAATCCATCATTTTATTTAGTAAATGCAAGAACCAATCTCAGTGGGCAAGAAATATGTAAGTGCATGGGTGATTAAATTTTTAAATAACTTAAAATAATTACACTCATTTTTATTCATTGATTTTGTACTAATTGTTTCTTAAACTTTAAAAGAGATTATATCTTAAAACGTTTTAGGGTTAATGTTTAATTTAATTTCAATCTCCTTTATTATTAGACATCAAAACACATTATTTTGATACTTCAATTGTTGGAGGATCCAAAAGTAATCAAGTGAAGTAGTAATGACGATCAACAACATTGAAGAAGGCTTATAATAATAACCCAAACTATTTTAGTATTTTCTTTTGTATACAATCTTTAACATACCCTTTTATATGAGTTCTCCATTTCTTGAAGATCAAATTTTGTAAATTCAATCTTTTTAATAAATCAATTTTCTATTTTAATATATATATATTTATTCTAATATTAGTTATCAATTTATTGCAATTATATATATATATATATATATATATTGTGCTACATTTCATCTCTGCATTAAACTCCAATCATTTAATACCCATTTGGGTTTCATTAACAGAAGGAACCACAAGTAAGTTTACTAAAATAAAGAGAAATAAACTTTGGGTACACGGAACTGTAAGAGATATAAAATTTATTCAACTAGAGTTTAGGGTTTACTTATAATAGAAGAAAATCATGTATAATAGAAGAAAATCATGATAATTAGATGCTAAATCGTATAAAAGGATATTATTCATTAAGTTACGTAAAACTCATCACGGAAAGTAGAATATTTTCAAAACTAAGCATAAGTATTTTCTAAATCTTGTTGATTCAACAAATATTGAAAAATAATGAAAATAACTCAAACCAAGAATTTATTCCATAAAAAATTGAACAACAATGATAATCCAACAACACAAATACTCATAGTTATACTAACTCCAGTTTATTATAAGTCGAATAAAAAAATAACTTAAATAAGATGCAACTATTCATATTTTTAAAAAAATAATATTATCTTACATTATATATTCATAAAAATTCATATAAATTAAATTATTAAATTAATATGAATTAACAGTTTATTTTTACTTATTTTTATCATAAATAACATTTAAATTTTTAACTGCTTATTTTATACCATTTTTAAATCACAATTTTTTTTTTGAAATCACATTCATTGATTATATTTCAAAACAATATTGAAAACATTTTGTTACTAATTTTTAAGTTTTACAAAGAAAAAATTCAAAATGTCAATTTCTTTTTTCAAGCATTTTATACTATTATCTTGATATTCTTCTTAGCTACACCTTAAAGAACCATTAACCCAAAAAATTAACAAATAAAATACATGCAAGTTGTTGTATAAAAAACAAAAAAAAGGGTAAAATTTCAATATTTGATAACATTATTTTTTTTTTTTGTAAAATCTACTCATTTTGACTTACTATCTACTTGGTAGGGTTTTTCTATTAACTAAAAAGGCTTTTTTAATGTTTTTTTTTTTTTCAATTGTTATTTGGTAGTCACTAATGAAGAGCTTTTGGAGGATTAAAAAAACATATTTTTTTTATTTTCAAAATTTATTTTTTTTAAAAAAAAAACTAATTAGATTGTTTGAAATATTCATATTTTATTTTTAAAATTTTTCATTCTTCCTTTAAAAAATGTGTTCATGTAAAAGATTTTTATGATAATAAAATAACTGCTATTATTTTTTTAATAAAAAACTCTAATTGTAAAAGATCTACCCTCAAAAACTCTATCTAAACAATTATACTAACTGAGCTCTTATTATTTAACTTTTAATTCTTTCTTTCTACACTAATTGAAGTGACTTTTCTTCCATCTAATAGCCGTTGTGACTTATGTATCACTAAGCGTCATCACCACATGAAGCCTTACACCATTACTAGACATAAATCTTGGAAGTTGCTTGGATCAAGTTTGTTGAGACAATAATAGTAAAAATCAAAGGTTGAGTGAATTGAGAAGAGAATAAATGAAAATCTGGCAAGATACATAAATTCTCCAAGCTATTGTATATGGCTCAAATGCTTCAAATTTTGAGTGGTAATTCTAATTATCTTGTCATATTTGTATTATATTATACTTATAATGTGTTAAATAAAAACCAATTGAATTTGATTAATTTGTTAATCGTATAAAAAAATCAAATATGAATATGATTTATTTATTAAACGAATAATTTGAATACGATTAATAAAAAAGTTATAATTTTATCAAACATAATTTGTTTAGGCATGATTAGACACTATTTGTTTAACTTCAAAAAAAATTAATTTTTAAAAAATAACTAAAATTTATTTTAACTACAACACTATCGTTTTTCAATATCCACTACAAATTTAATATATCATTATTCAATATTCATAGCAAAATTTTAAAAAAAAATCATAATTTCATTAATCATACAATCAAATTTATATCCATCCAAATTTGTTCTAGGTAAAAAAAACTTAAATATCATTTCTTCCAAATAACAACATAAACCACATTATCATTAATAAACTCAAATCTCAATTCTTTTTTTATAATAATAATTAATAATAAAAACAAATCAAGTACCATAGACAATATCATTATCTATAAACTCATAAATCAATTCTCCCAAAATAAAAACAACATAAATAATATTATCATTGATAAACTTGAATTTGGATTGAAAATACCTGTAAAAGAAGCGTGTAATAATTTTAAATGGATCATAAACAAATTTATATTATAAAAGAATTAAGACAATTTATTTTTACTTGTTTATAACAAAAATTTATTTACAATCTTTTTATTCATTTATGATTCATGTCTTAAATAAATAAACAAATCTAGTAATTTAGACATGAATACGAAATAATTATTAAAATGATAATATGAAAATGACACGTTTATTATTCATGTCAACATTTTAAATTTGAATCCATTTATTTACTTTGAATTGTTGTTGAATAATCATGTTGTGACTCGTATTGCCAACCCTACATGAGATGAATATGATATTGGATTTGATATTATTATCAATAACAAAAATGAAATAAAAACTAAGTTATAAGAGCAACACATAAAAAGATCAATGCTATCTATTTTTTTTTTCAAATTTATTAAATCATTTTAAATGTTTAATTAGGAATAAAGATTTAAGTGAAAATTAAACAAGAAACATATATGAATATTTTTATCAAATAAATATGTACTATTTTATTTTGTTACAAATATGCTTACTACATTTATCTTGCTTGTTTTTATTTTGATTTTTTAAGAGAGCATTTTTTTTCTATCTCACTTCACTTAATTTTTAATTTTTTTAAATATATCCTTAAATTTTGTGACAATTAAAAAATAAGAACTGATTTGAGATTGCTATGGACAAGATATAAGCAACTTATTTGATACTTTTTGTGCAAATTATGTTTGGTTTAAAAAAATTGAGTTGCTTATTTTATAATTTTGTTAATTTTGATAGTAGTTGATCAATTTAACAAAAAAAATAAATATTCCACATTTTCATGAAACTTAATTTATCACCTATAATTCTATTTTATCTTTTTGTTACATTAAAATTTATTTTATAAATCACCTATATAAAGTATCAAATTTCATTAAATAAGTGAATTTATTTTGATTTTATAGTTTTATTATATCAAACTATTTATCATTAATTTTTAAATAAGAAATGATTTATTGGTATAATGGAAACACGTTATCATTGTTGGCATGTCAAATATTTCTTATAAATTTGTTGCATTATGCATGTTCGTATTTAAGGCATAAATGAAAATTATAGTCATTATACATTCTCACTTACTATAAAATTACGATGTACATTGACAATTACATATCTATTATAGTCATTATACATTCTCATAGTACTTTTAATACCAAATTCTATCAAATGCACATACTTTGCTTTTCAAATTCAACAATTTTGATAATATAATTGTAAAACCTATCCTTGAGACTCTAAGGGTGATTTAATCTTTTTGTATTTAAACTGCATATGCACATTTCATAACTAGTCAATATATTATTGAGGTTTATTAATTATTTTTATGAGTTAAAATTTTTTTATTTATTCAACAAAATTGTATTTTTGGTTTCATGGTAAAATAGATTTTGTTAATGTTTGAGTCGAATTTTGATTTAAAATATATTTTGAGACTTGATTTAAGTTTAGAATGGTTGTAGTTGATGGTTGAAAACTAGGTTCAATGTTTGATTTCAAATTGATCTAAAAAGTTGAATTTGAAGTTAATGATGGTGAAATAACCTTTTGCAAATTTTAACCTTATTGTAGTTTTTCTTATTTTATAAATAATAGAAATATTTTTAAATAAATTTTATTAGAGATAAAGTTATAGTACTTTTAAAAATATTTTCAATGAGTATTTATAAGTTTAATTTGGATTTTATTTATCTCATTCAAAATACCTATTTTTTATTTTTTCTCTATGTTTTACTGTACAAAAACTCAACCAGGCACCACAACCTTGGTGATTCTACTTTCAAAAATTCAAAATTTATTATAGTAAGTACTATAACAGTTTTTTGTAGAAAAATATTGTAGCAATTACTATAGCATGCTACAGCATTGGTAACTTAGGGACATAACACTGAGTAATCTATCTTTTAATTTTATAAGTTACTTTTGAACTCCTAAATGACCTTCAAAGTTAATAATTCAAAAACCATTGAAAAATTTAGAAAATTTAGTTTATCTCTTTAAAAAAATATTTATTTAAAATTTTGATCCTAATATTTTTGAAATTTTTAAAATATCTTTAAAGATCAATTTTAACTAAAAGCTAAACTATTTCTATAAATAATTTTGTGTAGACTTAAGCCTCAATATGTGTGTCAATTCAGAGATTTATATTCATCATACATGCATATTACATGTTAGGTAGATAAACATTTTATTAGAGTTGGACATTTAATAGCAATACATGTGTTTTTTTTTAAATGCCAATACCTTAGGAAGAGGCCCAAGCTAATTGAGGACCAATAAGGGAGTTTACACCCTCCTTTAAACAATGAGTAAATTGTGTGTAATATTTAATTCATTAAAAAAACTATTTTTAATTGTATATTTTGATTTAATAAATTATTTTTTCAAAACTATTTTGAATTATTAGGATCTATATAACATATAAATAAATTAACATAAGATAAGGCTTGTGGTTTGTATATTACTATTGTTTTATATATTTATGTCGTTGATTATGAAAATGTTATTACTATTTTATGTATGTGTGATTTAAATGATTTATCTTGTAAAACATATTTATTAATGATATATTGGTATTATTGTAGTACTATAGAAAGTAATATATGAACGAATTTTTGTAGAGGTCACATAAGTAATTAGGCACCAGGTGGTTGCTAAAAGCTTATTGACTAAGGTATATACTTCTTTGAGTGAAATTGATTCTGAATAAGAGATAGTTTGTATATGTTGAACTTGTTCCTTAGTTTGATAAAAAAAAATTTTAAGTTAGATTGAAAATGGAAAGGTTAATTTTTAGGTAGATAATCTAGATTAGGTAGATGACCTTGATTGAGATTTTAATAATTGAGAATAAAAAAGAGAAATGAATTGAGAAAGCGGGACAATGAGAGATTTACCTGTTGATTGAATCTTTATTGCATAATCTGAAACTCTTATAATTTTTTTATCTGCTATATCACTTACTTACTAAATGTTTGAATCACTCTTAACTTATAAAAATTATCTAATAAGGTAGTTTGGAAAGAAATTATATTTCCCTTTATATAGGTGATTTGAAAATTAAAGTTTGAAAAAATTGTTTACCATTTGGCAAAAATCTAATTTGTTTTGAAACAAAATTTTTGACGTCTTTTTCTAAATTTTTTTTTACAAATTTGCAATCAATTTAGAGTATAAAACTTTTATTAAATAAATCATTTTAAAATTTTATTATGCATAAAATAATTGATAAAATTTCTTTCTTAATAGTTGAATAATTCTTTTGAGATCCAAGTCATATCTCTAAATGATATCTGATTATAAATTCTTTGCTTACTTCCTTCTAACTTTTGTTTAAGAATACCTTCATATCTTATATTTTAGGCATCTATCTCAACCATTAATTCTACCTTAAGGTTTGGAATAGTTAAATAAGGAATAACTTTGACTTTCTCTTTGATTAATCTAACTATTCTTGAATATTCATCTGTATCGAGGCATCTGTCTTAACTATTAATTTTGCCTTAGGGTTTGGAATAGCTAAATAAGGAGAAACTTTAACTTTGACTTTGATTAATCTCACTATTCTTGAATGTTCATCAATACAAGAAGGTGAATTTTTCTGTAATGGTTTACAAATTTGTCTAATATTCAAAAAGAAGTCTACTATATAATTGAGAGAACTTAAAAATCGCTGTAATCGAGCTTTATCTTTGATCTCATTTGAGAATTATGATGGATTGTATTCTATTATCCTATTGATGGGTTGTATAGTACTTTAGTAAATTTCATGACCTGAAAAGCTAACTTTTGTTTAAAATAATTTTATCTTAATGGCTGACACTATTAAACCATTTTTTTTTTTACTATTTAAAAGAAGATATTTAAATGTTTAAAATGTTGTTCTATGGATTTGAAAAATATCAATACATCATCAATGTATACAATTGAAAAATGTGAATAAGAATTGAATATTTCATTCATGATCTTTTCAAATTTTGATGGAGCATTCTTGAGTCCAAATGGCATTATATTCTATTCATAATGGCCAAATAGTACAATGAAAGTAGTCTTGTATCTATCTTCTTCTGCTATTTGATTTGCCAAAATCTATTCTTCATATCAAATTTTAAAAATATTATTGAGTCATATAATCTTTTGAGTAAGTTTTTTTTTTTTTATTGGAAATTAGATACCTAATCCATTGTAATACTTTGTTTAATGGTTTGTAACTAATGACTAATCCATAAAGTCCTCTTTTTAATTTTGAATTTTTATTAACATAAAAGGCAGAACAACTTCCCAAAGATTTGAATTTTCTAATAAGATTTTTATTGAATAAATCTTGAATCTCTTTTTTGCAGTGTTCTAAAAGATTATGATTAATTTGAATAAATCTAGTTTTGGTAGATATTTGTCCTTCATTGAAGTCTTTTTCATAAAGTAGGCATATTACATGCTTTTTCCTTTTCCAAAAGGCATTGGGTAGGTTCAAGCATATTTGTTTTTCAAAATACTTTTGAATATCTAGGATTTTTGTCTTAATAATGGGATTTTCTAGTTGTTTTTCTATCTTGAAACGATGAATTTCTTTTTGTAGGGCTTGAATATGACTTTCTTTGTTTTTTATGAGATTAATTTGTTGACTAATAGAATTTTGCTAAAGTAAAGTGATTTCTTTGTTGTTGATGGGTGATAAGAAATTAAACATGATTTTTGTGCCTAGCACTTAAGTATGGATACATTTATCATTTACTTGAAAATGATAGATTTAAGTAAGAAAAGGTGTGCCTAAAATAATATTTTGGCTAAGATTTTTGACTAAAATAAAACTATTCTTGAAATAATAATTTAGTTGCATATTTGGGTTTTGGAAAGTTTATACCTAATGTTGAGATTGGATCCATTTGCACTACTTAGTTTTTCATAAGTTTTCTCATAATACTGGGTTAGAATAATATCTTCTCTTATACAATTTTGATCTGCACTTGAATTTACTAATATAGTTGTATTTAAATGAAAACTTTGCCTATGTGTAATAAAATATTGATATACCACTTTTGAAAATTTATTCTATTAATAAATTGAATAAATTTACTATCATCTATGGGCTAAATCGGGATATTACCTTAACTGATTTGAACTTGCTCATTTGCAGTTTGTTCATTATTATTAATTTCTTTTTTTTTTAGTGTAAAATTTTCTAATAAATTTAACCTTACGTTTGCTTGTAATTGTTGAGCTTGTATTTTTTTGTTTAATTCCTTGATTTATTTCTTTAATATTTTTATTTCTTCTTGTAGCTCTCATATGGTAACTTACTTAAAAAGGTTTTGAGTAAGGTATTTTTTAAAAATTTTATTGAGGCTAAAAGGTTCTAGATTATTAACATGTTATTCTTGAATAATAATTTTTCTCTAATTTGAGTAAATATTCTCTTTTCACATTTAGATTATCAATTTTGTCCATTATATTTAAAAAAATTTATTTATCATATTTATTTTTGCTAATCATATTAATACTGGTACAATTGCATATTTATTCTGAACAACTACAATTTTAAATGTTTTCACCATCATTATTAAAGTTGTCTATTTGTTAAATATCATTAAAACTACTAAATTTTTGAGTACTATATTTTTTGCTTAATAGTAATTGAGCAAATTTCTCCTTAAGTTCATCTTGATCCTTGAATATTTCATTGATATTATTTTTAGTTCTACAATTGTTTGAAGTATAGCATGATTTTTTACAAGTCCAATAAACTATATTATTTTTCTTGTTGAGCTTATGTTGTTTACTATGCTTTTTTTATTCTTTTTGTAATAAAATTCATTGAATTGGGTCTTTTTTTTGTTGGGCTTTGTGTAATAAGTAATGGCTTTGGGCTTATTCTTTTTTCTACGTAAACGTGGTTGAATATTCTTATAACTATATTATTGGCAGAAATTTTCTACCGTTTGACTATCTATCAATTTTTCTTTTTTCTTTTGATTCTTGATATAATACTAAGCCTTCTTTTTTGACAAATGTAAATAATTGATCATAAGTTATTGAGTCCCAATAGATTGAACTTTTTCTTGTAAATTCAACTAATTTTTTTGAGTATCCTGTCACTAAAGAATTTAAGTAATTCTGAAATGAATCTTTTTTTCTAGAAAAATGCATTACAGTTTTACCTTTAAAATTTATGAGTAATGAAAACATCATTGTATCATCTAAAATCTCCTAAGGTTGGATATCTAAGATTAATTAAGATTATTTTTTAACTCTATAATTCTTCTTGAGGGTTGCTTATGAAATGCATGCCTATTGTATGAATAAGCATTTCTACTGTATTTTGTTTTTCATAAGTTGTAATAAAGTTTTGATCATCTTTAATTTGAACTTTTTTAGTGTGATTGAGTATGCTTTGTTAAGTATGAGTGTTCAAACTATTATCCCACCAATATCTTAATGATCGTGTGAATTCTGCTATTTTGTATTTGGCTGCTGTATAATATGTGTTTTTGAGTGCTTTGTATGTTATGGTTATCATGTTTATTTCTTGAAGTAAGTTCATGATTTCATATTCTAATCTGCCATTTATATTTCATTCATAAATTATTTCTTCTGTATATTGAGTACTAACATATTTTGGTATTTTCTTATATTAAATATCAGATGGAGTAGGTCTTGGATAATGATTTCTAGTTAACCTATTTTTTCAATTAATCTTTTGTCTATGTTGTCGTTGAACTTTTTCTATTTGAATGGTTTGTTCATCACTAGTTGGAATATTATTAGTTTCATCTATTGTATTGACATTGGATGCTCTTAGTAACATTGTCAACATTTTATTAATTTGATATAATAAATCTATCTTTGAAAAGATAATTGACTCTTGTTCGGTTTGTGATAAATTGTAAAGTTTGAACAAAAGTGGTGAAATGTTGGAAAGAAATTGACTAGGTTACTTGATTTGTATATTATATGTTTTATTTTCTATTTGACTACCTTGTTTAAAGATAGCAAGCAAAATTTGACGTTGATAATTATTTTGTTCATAAACCTTTTTGATATCTCATAGATTTGAATTTTTTGTACTTGATCTATTGTCTACTATTTTGAATGAGGATGCTGGAATATTATTATCAATTATTTTAATATTAATGAATTCTAAAAGTGGATGCACTAATTGAACAACACCATGATTTTTGGTTTTTCATTTTCTAAGTTGACTATGATTAACATTGACTTCTATTGTTTTTTTTTTTTTTTTTAAATTTATAATATTGTTGACTAAATACATTTTAAACTAGGTAAAAAATATAATATTAACTTTTAACTTATTCATTTTTTTAATTTAACCAAAAAATGATAAAGTTCATGTATATATACTTGAAAAAATTTAAGCCTTTTCATTTTTGTCCTTATTTTTTAATTAAAAGTGTATAAATGATATGGATAAAATAGTCATTGTAACATAATTTTTATTTTGATACATTTAAGTTCTCAAACTTAAATGTAAATATTTGGCTAATTTTTAACAAAAATGTAATTAAGTATATATATATGGGTCAATGTATAATTATCCTATAATTATACATTTTTATTTAAGTCTTTAAATAATTAATATTATTAATTTGACTATATAATTTACAATAAATTACATTTCTATGCAAATCTAAAAAAATTCTTTTAAACATTTTAAAGAATTTATAAATATATATATATATATATTTATTTTGATTTAAATATTATCTCAAAAATACTAGCCTTTGTTTCTAATAATATTATCACTGCTAAATACTTCTCATTACTTTTGGTTATTGGTGTGACCATATGAATTTATTGTGAAATAGCTGTGAACTTATTCTGAACTTTTCAGGTTTATCAAACTATTTGATTGTTTAACGACTATGGTTAACATCAAGTTATACTTCATCATTCTCCATCTCAATTATATATACTGTGTGAGTAAAGTTCTTTCATTGTCCAATCTTAATTGATTCAAGGTTCATGGTACGTCAAAACTTTTTACCAATAAAATTACGAACTATTGATTTATATACGTTGAATTTGTCATCATAAATTTTTTCGTGTTGCATTTGATCACTCTAATAAGAGATTTACTTATTTAGCCATTTATAGATGTTCGTCTGAGAGCTCGAATTCGAATCGAGTCAACGAAAACTCTGATCCTATGCGTATCAAGTCACAGAATCCTATTTTGACTGTCAGACGTTTCCAAATGCAAACAACATGTGACCAAATCAGTTTTATCATACAAGATATGACTAGTTTAGTACTTATTCACCAGATGAATCACGTGCATTTATATTAAATTCGTCAGTGATGTCTCAAGTCAAAGGACAACATTACACACTAGTACAATTATACGATAAATCATTAACTACATGCAATACTATGTAATTTATTGTTGTGTAGTTATATTTAAATAAATAGTTATCAAACTATATATTTTATACTAATATTCTAATAACGTAACCATTACGTTACTCACATTAATATCATTTTATAATATTTATCGAAAATACTCAGTATGTTTATTATGCGATATCGTTGTTCAATCGATATTATCTACATAGAAAATAGTTTTGATAATATCATTTAACTATTAAATGAATTATTTGGATAATTAACAAATGTACTTTATTTATATGCATAATTAAGTAAAAGAAACAATCTACATTTGTGAATAAAAAAATTCTTTTTTTCATTAACATATAATGTATGTACAAGACAAGTATATCCCTGAAACCGATAAAACCATTGAACTTTAAGTTTGTTAGACGCATATTTAAAATCTTAATTAAGAAAATCTTTATCTATTTGAAAATTATCACTAATAATCATATTAATAGATTGAAAATCATATAATATTACGGATCTTAAATTATGAAGTTGCACTATAGGTTTTATGACAGGGTTTGTATAATTGATTGAATTTTGAGTATTGATTTTTTCTATCCTATTTAGTTTAAAAGTTGAAGGAATTGAAATGGATGATCTAGTAGCTTAAAATTTTGATAAAGATGTAAATATTTGTGGTTGCCTAAAAGAATTGAAACGAAGAAAAACTTGACCTTTTGGAGTTTCAACTATTTATTTTAAATCTTTTTGAATTTCTCAGGACTTGTGAATTTTGAAATTTTCAAATTTCTGATATTGTAATTTCATTCCATTGGAGTAATCTTAGTGTATAAGTTGATGCAAGTGTATTTTCTCATTCTATTTGAATACTAATCATTATTGTTTCTCCTCTATCATTTCTGAGTAAACATCTTAAGTTGAACTAAGAAGTAATTTGTCTAAAATAAATTATGTATAATGACATATATATTTATCTATGTTAGGTAAATTTGATTTCTGGAGTATGAATATTGAGCACTAAAGTGTCTAAAATTATTGGATCAAGTAGACTAACTTGGAAATTTGGTGCACAATTGAAATATATTGCAAAGGTTTGGTTGAATAATTCCTAAAATTGAATCTTTAAATGTGAGCAAAGCTTTGTCTCTAAGCATGAGTGGAATTGGAGAGTCTAATCATGTTCTAGCAAAGGGTTTGATTGCTACTTGAATTAATTCATAATGTATGTAATTGAATCTTTATTCTTTGTATTTGTTTATGACAATAAAGTTTAATAGTCTAATTTTTTCAAATTCATTTTGTAAAGATAATGTTTCTTGATTGAACCGAGCAGTTTTGTAATAAAAATAACCTATGTTATAAATTGTATCGTGAGGAATATTGGGTAAAGTATATTTATTAATTTTTTGACTAAAATTATTGATTTTTGTCATAAGTTCTTTAGATTTTATAACTCTAAAATTGTCTGAGGATTTTAAATCAAATAATTTTCTAAATGAAGAAACCATATTCAAAATTATTATTGAATAATCATTTTAGATTTATACTTTTAAATTATTATTAAATAAATATTTTAAAACACAAAATTCTAAAATTAGAATAACTACTGAAACACTTAAACTTATTAATAGTCTTACTACCTCTTTTGGGTCTTATTGTCTAAAACACTCGACTTGCCAACGTATGCACAACTTTCATTGCTATTACTCTGACTCTTTGAATCTTGTATTCTAAAACACCTAAATAATAATAACTTTACTACGTATCACTAAAATTCTTGAACAATAATAATCTATTCTATTACTTCAACAATTTTGAAAACTAATTAGCTTTGATATCAAGACATGCAAGACATCCACTGTATAACCAATTTCGAGACCAGCATGCAAGATTTTCATATTTTGAAAATTTGGGAACCAATATAATAGACATCCAAAGTTTAACTATTTGAAGGACCAACATGCTAAATTTCCAAATTTTAACTGATGGGCGGCCAATATGCAAGACATCTAAAGCATAAGCATATTTGGGACCAATATGAAAGGTTTTCAAAGTTTGAAAATTTAGGCAACCAACACGTAAGACATTCAAATTATATCTGTTTTGGGAACCAATATGCAAAATTTCTAAATTTTAACCAATGACGGGACTGATATGCAAGACATCCAAAGCGAAACAATTCTGTGGACAAATATTCAACATTTTCAAAGTTTGAAAAATGTTGGGCTAAAATATGGGGACCAATGTGCAAGAAAGAACAGTATAACCGTTTGGGTGATTAATATGCAAGATTTCGAAAGTATGTAAGATTTTCAAAGTTTAAATGATATGAACTCAAATGTAATAAGTTTCGTAGTTAGATCCTCGAGATCTTGCGTTTTAGTCTATATCTCTTTGCTATTTAGCCCGGAATTTAAGCATATTATTATGTGCTCGAATTCTGGATTTCGAGGAAGCTAATCTCCCATTCTCCGACCAATTTCCATTTGCATTTTCGGTAATTTTATCTGAATTTTCGGCCAGTCTTCCTCAAATCAAATTACATTTTCAGTAACACAATCCCAACGCAAACAATGAACATGTAAGAAAATAATCAACGCACCCAGATGCTTGCATGAAAAAAATGGTCTCAGACTTATCTAGAATTTGTTTTAGCCGCAGATTTCACCGCCGATTCCGCCTTTCATTCCGTCGCCGTTGAACGCGGAGAAAGCGTTTAGACACAGTTTTAGCATGAATTGCAGACAGATGCATGGTCATTTTGGTAAAAATAAAAGGAACACATCTTTTAGGTAAATTGATTCCCAAAGTGGTCATTTTGGAAAAAAAAAAAAAAAGAAAAAGAAAACGCTCTAAACTCGTAATTCTACCAAACTCATCTGTCTCTCCCACCACACAACCACATCGTGGCGAACCTCTCCGATCGCCGATCTCGCAAAATTAGCAGCTCTCTTCCGTCGCACCGCTCACTCGCTGTCGGTCAATTCCAAAAGCCGATAGTGGGAAGCACCTCCACGCCGTCGTCGCTGCAAGTAGCTCACCGTCGCTATCACTTACGAGTTTCAAAGATCCCACTGCCTCAGTCAGAACAGGTTCTCATTCTCATATTATATTTCCTCACTAATTTATTTTAATTTTTGAAATTTTGTATTATATTAATTCAGATTTATATTTTTTTATTTAACGAAATTAGATTATGGAGTTCATATTCGTATGATTTTATTATTATTGTTGAAGTTAATATAATAATTATAATGTTATATAATGTTGTTGTTATGCATGAAATGGTTTAAAAAAATAAGAAATTTAAGATTGCAAATAACCTTTTCATAGCTCCAACTACTTTTCTGTGTAAAATTATCTTAATTACTTATCAATTCTCGCTTTTGAAATTTGTTTTCCTGATTCAGGCGGTATTTAACTGCTACCGACCGACCAAATTATTCTCAGTGAGATTTATTACTACCCAGAAGTGGAATTCACCGGGGTATGCTTTAAAAATCATAAACTTATCACTATCCAGAAGTAGAATTACTTTGAAGAACCCCTTGAATGGGGAACTTCCATTGATTTTTGTAGTTTTTGGGCGATACCTCGATCTGGGTCTGCTATAGAAACGCCAAACATGGTTTCTTTATCTTCATCTGGTTCCCTGTTATTTCCTCTCACTACAAGCAATGGCGCTCTGCAATCCTCTAGATTTGCTATTTTGGGCAAAAAAATGATCAATTCGTTCTCTTACAAGCAGAAAGAAGAGCAGAGAAATTTTGTTTGTGCTTGTATGGCACCTGCGAGGGACTTGGGGACTGATGGATTCTCTGCCACCAAATTCAATGTAATTCTTTTAGTATTCTTTTTCTCTGTTGATATTTGCATTTTGTATATTCTATATTTAGCATTTTTAAGTTTTTCTTGAATTTACTTCAATTGGATTATTTTATGTTTGGTTGTCATCAATCACAATGGATTTTCTATGTTTGATTTGGAGGATACTTAATTTTTCTTATTCTTATCATGTAAATTATTTTGAGATATCAAAGTTTTGATTTTTTTTATTTGGTTACTTCTTGTTACTTTTTATTGTTATTTATCAATTTCATTAGATTTAGGCCAATTTTATTGGCCCTGGTTATATTAACTTAAGACTATTTTGTTGATTATTACAAGTGTAATTTTCCTCCATGAGATCAGATTTGCTGTGTATCGTTCGTTTTAAATCATGTCTGTATTTCACATCTATAAATAAATTATAGCTTGTGGGTTTTACTTGCTCATCTCTGTTTTGAAATTCTTTTTGTCCATGATTGAATGATAGAACTCGCAAATGATGTATATCAATGGTAATTATTTTCTTGAAACTGAATTGGGTACATTTGTTAATAATTGTGACTTACTTGAATTATATCTCCAGGATTCATCTAAATCGGAGAACTTAAAAACCTTTTTGGAGCCCAAAGATGATGATGATGATATTCTTATTGAGTGTCGAAATGTCTACAAGTCATTTGGGGAAAAGCATATCTTGAGAGGTGTGAGCTTCAAGGTGAATTTTGTTTGAATGTAGTATTATTACATGTGCACATGCTATGTGTATATAATGTGATTATTTGCAAAACCATAACATTACGGAATTAACTTTAGTTATGTGCGTGTATATTTTTGTATCAAATGCTATTAAATTTTGTTTTTAGTTGTCTTATTTTGTTGGATGGTTATGAATCTGGCTGCTTGTAGTTTAGATAGTGTGAGACATGTTATAGAAAAATGCTATGTGAAAAAAAAGGCGACAATGATTTTAAATCATTCTTGAATTTCATCTAGAAGAAGACTATTAGGAAAGGTGATGTTCAGAAGATGCTACATAATAAAATGATAGAAAGTCAGATTGAGGGCATAATTTAGCCATTCCTTTCCATGTTTGTTATTTGGTCTTTCCACTTGGATATAGGTTAGTTGAACCTTGAGCTCACGTATAATCTTATTGTCCTGGGTGTTACATGTGGTAAAAGGGCTCTTATGCCTTAAGACTCCTAAAAGTGTGTGATCATTGCAGTAGCAATTGTATTTTTTGATGTCTGATTTAGACTGATGAGCAACAATCCTTTTTTATGCTATGCTATTTTGAATGATGCGATTATCTTGTCAACCGTTCTTTAAAATGCTGTAGACTTAGTTGAGCATGTCCTTAGCTACAATTAATGCATGATGCTCTCTTCAATGATCTACACTATAATACCACAGAATTGAGCAAGACGACAAAGTAAAAGATTACCACTGTTTTTTCTTTCATTCTATCTTGTTATCTGGCTGCTTTTACTAAATAAAAGGTCTTTGCTACTTACTTTCAAATTTTCTTCTACTGCCATCTGAGTTTTGGCCGTAGACTTTAGTATTTTGCTCATTGTCGCCGTTGTAGCGTTGGACTTTAGAGTCTTGCGATTAGGCTTTTCTGTGTCTTTTGCCTATATGCTAGAGCTACTTCAAGGAAAATGTGTTTTGATTATATTTTTGCTTATTGATAACATGGAGATTTACAGAAAAATAAACATTCAAATACACGGGAAAATTCCAATAATGGAGAAAATCATAACACATTAAATAAACTGGAAGAACATAAGCAATACAGGAATTATTGGTTGCTTTAATTTTCAGAGATTATGTGAAAATGTATTTATATATTAAAGATGTTAAGCAAATAATAATGATGATTATAATTGGCTTGCATTTGTATGTTGTTGTATATATTTGTCTATATCAAAAGTTATTTTCTTTTCAACCTTTCCAACATTTATTTTATTTGTTCTTTTGAAGGTATTAAAAAGTTTGAGAATTTTTTAGTTATGTTGTATCTCTCTGTTAGTTATACTCTTTGCAATAGCATTAGTTATGTCATTTCTACCCCATCCATCTAAATAAGCCCTATTTCTCTTTTCCCACTGGGCAGATTAGACACAGTGAAGCTGTTGGTATAATTGGGCCTTCTGGCACTGGGAAATCTACGGTTTTGAAGATTATTGCTGGGCTTCTTGCTCCAGACGAGGTTAATAATTGAAGCAGGCTAAATTTTCCACTTTCGCACTGAAATGTTTTACCTTGGCTCTCATTCTTTTTATCAGGTTATCCATTAATGAGTTTTCTTTTTTTGATACATGTCTTAATTGTATGATGGGCAGGGAGAAGTTTACATTCGAGGCAGAAAGAGAGCTGGCTTGATTAGTGATGGAGAGATATCTGGTCTTCGGATTGGATTGGTGAATATCTAATTAACCCACAAATGCAGTTTGTTTTCTTGTGTAATTCTACTCTGAAATCATACTTATAAACACATAATTTATTCCAACAGGTGTTCCAAAGTGCAGCCCTTTTTGACTCATTGACTGTTCGTGAAAATGTTGGTTTTCTGTTGTAAGATACAGTCTATTTATCCTTGGAAATTCTTCAGTTTTTTGTATTGCTTTAATACCATGGAGTTTGGACTGATGATATGATTGCTATTTTAACAGTATTTTTGAAGGAAAAAAAATTAAGCTGCCTCATTTTTGTTATTTCTAGGTATGAACATTCAAATATGTCTGAAGATCAAATTTCAGAGGTTGTGAAGGAAAATTTAGCTGCTGTTGGATTAAAGGTATGGTTGAAATATCTTTATATCTTTCTGAATAGAAATGGATGGTGGGCATCTTTCCCTAAATTTGTATGCTTGTCTTGATTGAGGATACTTTGGTCAGTCCTCAATCAAAGTGGATCAGTGGGAACTGAAAAGTTATATGATGTCTCCCATTTCTACATTTTTTTTTTGCAAGACTAGGAGTTGAAACATAGTGTCCTAAACATTTCTTTCTTGTAATTATTGGTGTCTATTTGCACATCTTAGAAAGTAATAAAAATGTCCATGGGGTTTTTCTGATTTAGTTGAGTCTATTGAAAGTTCCAGCATATAATTGTTCTTTCTCTTTCTGTTATGTAGAACATGTCTTTGCATGTTAGCACTACTTATTGACTTCTGACCTCCCCTTTTCCCACTTGGTCAATTCTATTGATGGTTCCCCAAATTTTAATGTAAGATCTAACTTTGTCTTGCATTCAGGGAGTTGAGGATCGCTTACCATCTGAGCTGTCTGGTGGAATGAAGAAAAGAGTTGCTTTAGCTCGGTCAATAATTTTTGATAACACAAAGGAGTCAATAGAACCAGAGGTATGTATATCTTTCTGAAAGCAAGATATAAAGATGCCCACCATCCATTTCTACTCAGAAAGATATAGAGATATTTCAACCATACCTTTACATCTTGCTTTAGCTGGATATCCTTTTTCATTCAAAATTTTTCTTTGGGAATTTCTGTATTAAGATTTAATGTAAAACAATAAAATTTAGTGATGTAGATTTTGTTTATACTAATAGCTGTTGTATTGTTGTTCTGGTTATTATGTCTGTATATTAGGAGTCAGCATGGGTTGGATCAGTTCTGGTTGGGTCTTCAAACAACCCAACCCAAACAGATCAGGTTGGCTAAAAGTTCAGTCAATGCCAACCTGTTAGCCAACCTGAATGTAAGGCTCCAATGGAGCCAACCCACTTTTTGATGGTTGACTTATCAATGTTCAAACCTCACGTAAATAGGCTATCGTGACATTTGCACAATTGTTTATAATGCTGAATAATATTTGTAATCATTTTCTATTTTTCCAGTTGAGGTTTATATGTGATGATCATAATAAATAGTCATTTTTTGCAAACATTTTTTTTTTTTGTGGTCTTCGTAAATGCATGTTATCGTTTTTCTTCCCCCTTCTCTCCCCTTCTCCATTTGAATGCTAGCTGTTACATCTTAAATAATAAAAACTGGCATTAGCACTTTAGAAGGGTAGACAATATCTCAAAAATGTTCTTAACTTTAAACACTTGGATAAAGTAAAACTAATTCCAATATTTGCAGAAGTTAGGGAACTTCTAAATTGTCCTATAAAACTTATAGAAACTTCAAAAAGTGCTCCTCTCTTCCACTTTAGACTTCTTGCATAGGGAGATATTCAATGTTATTTCTGATAGCTCTATGGAAACTCTCCCTTACCACACTTTACCAAAGCATTTTAGATACTCTATGGTATCTATAGCCACATGTTCTACTGCTCTGGAACATTAAACATTAACTCAGCCATGGAGATGAAACAATCAAAAGGTATTTTGTTGAATTCTATTTATTTTAAATTCTTTTTAGGATTTAAAATAAGGAGAATTCATAGAGAATAGTGATGAGTCAAGTTGGCTGCATGCAAATTTTATTTAAGTTTAAAGGGCGAGGTAACCTTTGGCCTTTCATTTATTATATTTGCACAGTTTGCATTAAATCTCATATTGGCAGGTATTGAAGTTTGAAGTTTGAAGTTTGATTTTAGGTCCGAGCGTTTTAATGGGAGGAGATTAGGAAGTGTGTTAGTATGACTCATGGTGGTGAAGATACCCAGAAGAATTGACACTTAGGCTTTGAGCTCATACTGTACTACATTATTTTGTTTAAATAGAATTCAAAATCAAAATGTCTTTTCATTCTTTCATTCCTGATCATGCTCTGATGAACATCTTTATAACTGTTGAATACAACATCAAGCTATTGATTTGATTACTGAATTTTATATATATATATATATATATATATATTCTTGACTAGGTGCTTTTGTATGATGAACCAACGGCTGGCCTTGATCCCATTGCATCCACTGTAGTTGAAGATCTTATCCGATCTGTACATTTGAAAGGTGAAAATGCACTTGGGAAACCTGGGAATATTGCATCTTATGTGGTTGTTACTCACCAACATAGCACCATTAAAAGAGCTGTTGACAGGTTATGCTTTGTTCGAATTCGTGCTCTTGTAGTTAATAACAATGTCATATAATGGTATCTCCTGATGACAAATGTGATTGTATATAGATTGATATTCCTCTACGAAGGTGAAATTGTGTGGCAAGGAATGACTCATGAATTCACAACATCAAGCAATCCAATTGTTCAACAGGTAATGAATAGTAGTATGTCACAAATTCAATACAATGTTTTTCTAATTGGATTTCAGTCTTAAGATTTTTCATTTTTCTCATTTGTGGGAATTGTATCTTAAACTTGAATACTGCATATAGTGTTATTTAGGAATCTTTTGGATATGCCATGGATGTTTGCAGTATGCACTTGATCACAAGTTAGCTTTTGGTTATTGGCCGATTGCTTGCTTTCCTTGTGTAGTTATTCTTTCCATTTATCTAATAAACAGTTAAGAGACATACATCTCACAACAAATTTTTATGTGCACTTCGCATGCTAACTTGATTTTTGTTGTACGATTTTAACACTTCTCCTTGTTACCAGTTTGCATCAGGGAACCTGGAAGGCCCAATCAGATATTAAGACAGACATACCACTATGCTGTATTTGACATGAATTGTGATTTTAATTTATTTATCTGAGAGGAATTTCCAGATGGGAATGCTCATGCCCGGGTGAACCGTTGGTTGCAAATGTTCTCCTACTTATCTAATCTTTACAAGAAATCTACTACAATAAATTATTCACCTGCATCAGCCGAATTGTTGTTGCAATTTTGAGCTCAATACGCAATTGGAAGAGGACGGACAAACGGCTTTGATCTGTATTAAGATTTTTTTATTTGTCTTCAAATTTGGGCATATTTTTCAGCCTCATTATAGGAAAGAAAAGCTCGTTTTCAACAGAGTTTATATTAACAGGATCACTTTGCCTCAACAGGGAATTTGTGCGCACTCAAAGAGCAAATTGGCCACTATTTGTCTGTGGTTTTTGATCAAAATGGCCCAAATTGAAGGCTTGTCCATGTTTATGGCTTTAGTTTCAAATTTTTTATATTTGAGACCAAATGCTTAGTTGGTGGCTGAAAATGTCATCAAACACAAATAGACCAAAGTCTATTGATTTAGCCTTTGTTGATGCAAGTAAAAGGTTTAAAATGAATTTAGATAAGTGTTTGTGTGTAATTTATTTATTTTGAATATAATTTAACAAATTTTTCAGACAAAATTTGCAGTACAGTTCATAAAACTAAGTGCGTGATAAAAATTCAAAAATCCAATTTTACATTTGATCAAGAACAATTCAAATCAATTCATCATTTTAGCCTCATGGTTACATATGACTTCTTGGTAGACCCTCCCTCGAGATCTAAAATAGATCCTTTACAAAATAACAACAAAATGAAAACTATTGTATTATTTGTTATTTGTAACATATATTACATGTATGTTTTATGACGTTAAAAAAAGTAATCAAGATTTTGAGATACTTGTTAATAGACTCAAGTATCACCTGTGAGGTTAAATATGGATCATTTGTGATGCTTTTTTTTTTTTTTATAATTTTTTGGATCAGTGAAACATGGCAACACGAAGACGAACATATTAGTCAATTGGTACTTCTTAACTTTTCAGAGGAGAGGAAAGGAAAACAAACATTTCATTTTATCAATCAAAGTAGCAGTTTCAACCATTGCATTTAGATTTAAACCCAATTGTAGAAATTCAAATAAAATCATCTAAACCATCACAAATGCAGTGACACTACCATGCATTTTTACTGCCATTGCCAACTTCATTATCATAAAACGGAAACTATACCATGCTAGTAGGAAATAGAAAAGTAAATGTACAATACAAAGTTTTTCATTCTTCAATGCAACCTAACGTTATATTTTTGTGTTGAGTATGTATCTTCTTGTCCGCGCCCAACAAAACAGAGCAACAACACCCAGATAGAAGCTGACAAAGAAGCTTAAACAGAACACCCAGATTGATATTGGTCCCTCTGTCATTTCTTCTCTTAAGGTCTTTCCAGGCACCAATGGAAGGCTTGTACTATTACAACCTCTTCCAGACGATTCCACACACAAATTTGGATTTCCAGCAAATGCTCCTGGAAATTTTTGATACCCTTGTTTCTCTGAAACAAATCCTGATAGTCTGTTGTAAGATAAGTTTAAAAGAGTCAAATGTTGAAGGCTGGAGATGTTTCCTGGAATCTGACCTGTCAATGAATTATGTGACAAATCTAAGGCTCTCAAGCTTCTCATCCTGTCCAAAGCTGGAACCTGACCATCAAGAAAATTATATGATATATTCAGGTATTCCAGACCTTGCAGTTGGAATAGACCTTTTGGTATCACACCATGCAGCAAATTATCTGATAAATCCATTCCAACTGTCGAAATTAGCTCATAGTTAAAGCTTAGTTCATTTGTATCAATGACAGCTGCAGAAATTCTGATCGCCGCACTTCTGATTGAAACTAATGGTTTTGCAGGCATACTTGTACCAATATCACTGTTGTTGAAATCTAAGCTAACATTAAAATTACCATCTGGTATGAACCCCGTGAATTTGTTGCTTGAGAAATCCATCATTTGAATTGCTTGAAATGAGAATAACCAACTAGGAAGATTTCCACTGAGTTTGTTCCGAGCGATGGAGAAATACTTGAGGTTTGACCACTTGGTTATTGCATCACTCAAAGTTCCAGAGAGATTGTTTGAGCTGAAATCTACAATCTCCAATGATTTCAAACCTGCTAGAGTTAGTGGTATCTCACCAGATATCTTGTTGTTGCTAATATCCAATATCTTCAAGCTATCCAGAGCATCAAGTTCAGGTTGAATTTCTCCAGAAAGGTTGTTGTTATTGACAATCAATGCCAGTAACTGGAAACAACCAACAATGTTCAAAGGAATTGAGCCTGATAACATGTTGTGTGAGAGATTGATCACTTGAAGATATGTCAAGTTTCCAATCCTTGCAGGGATTTCCCCAGTGAGAAGATTGTGAGAAAGAAACAATGCTTGCAAACTTTTCAGCTCAGTAATCTTTAAGGGGATTTCACCTGCAAACTGATTGTGAGAAAGGTCAAGAAGAACAAGCCCTGATTTCTCTGTGGTCTCAGCTATTTTGCTTGGAAGAGGACCTGATAAATCGTTGAAACTCAAATCCAATACAAGCAACTTCTGCAAAAACACAAGCCTCGGAGAAATCTCATAACTCAAGTGGTTGTTTGATAGGTTCAAATTTGTCAATGCTTGTAGTGAAGCAATACAAGTTGGTATTCCACCCACAATAGAATTGTTAGCCAATTTCAAATTAGTTAGAGACATCGCAGAAGCAGCAAAACAAGGCAAAGTACCCGAAAACCTATTTGACCCAAGATTCAAAACAACCATAGACTGATAAAAATCATGGGCATTACCCACCAAGTAATTGTTTTCAACATCCAAATACTTCAACGACTTCAAGTAAAACAAGCTTTCAGGTATTTCCCCATGAAATGAATTAAAACTAAGATCAAGTTTCTCCAAATTTGTTGAAAAATTCCCAACCCACCACGGAATATTGCCTCCCAACTTTCCGTTACCACTCAAAATAAGTACTCTCAAGTTCCCAAGCCTCATCATTGTATCAGGCACAACACCAATAAACTTATTATAACTAAGATCAAGAGTCTTCAGACCAGTCAACTCACCCAAACATGACGGAATTTTACCTATAAAGTTATTCCGAGACAGAATCAAGAATTCAAGAAATGATGATTTGCACAAGCTAGGATGAACTTGACCTGACAAGCTCATGTTGCTCAAGTCGATAGACACAACACGGCCGGTCTGGTTTTCGCAAGCTACACCGGTCCAGGCGGTGCAGTTAGACCCGACCCACGTCGACAACTTCTGGTTCGGGTCTTGAATCCCTGACCTGAATAACAATAGTGAAGATTTGTCTTCTGGGTGGAGCTCAAAAGATTCAGACAGGTAAGAGCATAGCAGTATCAAAAACAAGAGTAGCAGTGCGTGTAATTTAAGGGTTTTGCGAGGGTGAACATATAAAATCCACTTCAGTTCCATGATTGAAACAAAGCTCAACTAATCAGTTCAGTTTACACTGCAGCTAAACTTCACCAATAACTACAAAAATTCAAGAATAGTTCAGTGGGAGTACATGTAAATAAAGAGTATTACAGGGCTGAGCCGAAAACACAAGTGAAAACCAATTCAGAGATAGTTAAGAAGAGACTTACTGACAAAACCTGGAACAATCTTGCGGCAATGGTGTAGACAGTGTGCAAGTATTAAGGAAAGTGGATATTTTTTCATATTTAAGAGCCATGGAATAATAACAAATAATGATATGGATTACATATTCATAACAAATTGGTCCCTAACCAGTTACCCCTGTTGAAATTGCTTAAAATACCACTGAGTGTGTTAATGACAAAGAGTATTTCAGTTATTTTGACATAGAATGAGACCAATTTGATGTATGTGGACAAATTATATTTTCTCGTAAGAATATATATGTTTAAAGACTCAAATGTTATTTTACCAGTAATTTATTATCAAAAGCCAAAAAGCTATGCCTTTTTCTTTTTCTTGTTCATCTCATCCGATCTTGCAAATTACTCCTATATGCTTTATGCTTTTATGTTTTGGATGGTTCAGCTCATCTGTAAAAAGCATAACCCAAATTCTTCAAATCGGATGGATTTATGTTTCCTAACCCATCAACCATATGGGCCCACTACATCAGTGTGATGGCCCATTATTATCGCCCATATTTTATGGAATGTAGAATGTAATGTTACGTCTCGTGCATTGGATTTAATGAATACGTGTGTCCCTGCATGTGCATGTGCCTGTGTTTTATGAAACTATTAATATATATTTTACTTTTTTTAATTTTTTAACATAAATTTAAAATATGAACAAAAAATTTAAAATAATTAATATAAAAATTTAAAATATAAAATATAAAAATTGAAATGATTAACTCAAAATTTAAAATATATGATAAAAATTTTTTTTTAAAAAAGATAAAAATTTTTGTTTAATCATGTACATAAATTGAGAATTAACTACAATACACACATGTATTATGACATTTTTTTTTAATTTTTATATTATATACTTCAAATTTTCTATTTCAAGTTTTAGATATTATACTTCAAGTTTTTATTTTTAATATATTAAATTTTAGTATTTTAATTTTTGCGTTATTTTAAATTTTGTGTTAGAATTTTTAAATTTTATGTTGCAAAAAAATATAAAAATAAATAAATAATTGTGAAGGATACTTCTAAGTTTTGTTGATTCACTATACTGGGTTGTATTAAGAGGTTGAACTGCGTAAAAAAAATTATGTCAAATGTTGGACAACCTAACTAGGCTACATAGAGCTATATGATTTCAATAATATAACACCACAGGTGAGAATGATCAGGCTTGACCCTTATCCCTACCATCACTACAAGTTAAGCCTGATCTATACAATTGCCCTAGCTAGCCTTCCCTCTTTTGCTTTAACAAATACTAGCCGTCTCTTAACACAACCCAAATGTAAGACATTTGTGTTGTCCTTGGGTTGTTCACTTGTTATCATAGGTTCTTCGTTCTCATTTTGGCTATTGTAGATTGTTGCTTACATTTCTTCTATGCTTGATTTGTTAACTCTCTATGTTAAAGTTTTTTGTAGTTTTCTTATAACCCTCAAATTTTTTCTAGTTTTCTTCTTTTCTTGGATTATCCTTCTTCCTTCCTTCCTTTAATAGCCGATCTCTTTTGGGTTTTGTGTAGCTATTTGGTAAGTTTAATTTTATCATTTTCTTTCAATTGTTTTTATCTTGTTTTGTAGCTATATGTTACTAAGATATTTATTTTTAATTTTTTAAATATAATTTTGTAATTATAATATTTTTTAATATTCTAATATATTTTTTTAGGGACTAAAGAGGAAGAAAAGGTATTGTTGAAACTAAATAAGATAATGCAAAAGAAAGATGCGCGGATAATAGTACTTTCAAATTGGGCATGTTTTCACATACGAAAAAGACATTGACAGAAATGCTTCAAGATTGTGGTTTAAAGATTTTTCTACACATTGACATAAAACATATCCTTTGAGCCATAGGAGAGATTTGATCTTTTTGTATTTAAATTGTATTTTTATGCATGCACACATTTCATAACTAATTAACATATTATTAAATTTTCATTATTTACTTTTATGAGTCTAAATATATATTTATTCAAATTATATTAATAAAAAATAATATTTTTGAACTTTTAAAAAAGGGAGAGTGTATTTTGGTCAAAGAACCCTAAAAACTCTTTTTTAAAAAAAAATTAAAAAACAACCCCGCTTTCTTCCTTTTCTCCCCTATTATACTTGTCCCTTCCTTTTTACTCCTTCAATTTTTCTTCTTATTCTCATCTCCCACTCACCCATGCATGCTGAATCTCATCCATTTTTCCAATCTAATAAATCTCTCCCATATTTCCTCAATCATTCATCTCTTTTCTTCAAAGATTCCACTCTCTCTTTAGATACTTCATTAGGATTTGAAGGCTTAATTTGAGCAAGTGCAATCCAACAATTCTTCACAAGTTTTCAAAGTTTCCATTGAGTTGGGTAAGATTTTTAAGCATATGAAAGTTTTAAATTTCATTTATTTAGTTATTTTAGTTTAAATGTTAAAATATGTATTTATGTATTATAGATTGATTTTTTTTGAATTGTGAAGTTAATTATGATGTTTAAAGATGATTATAAATTAGTGTGAATGAGGAGACATTGTCATTGGATTTCGTTGCATGAGAATTGGTTAAATGGTAAGAGTTTTCAATTTAATGTTGAAATAGAATTTTATTGATGTTAAATTGGGATTTTGATTTGAGAAGTGTTTTGAGACTTGAACTACAACTTAAAGGCATTGCTTTTGAGGTTTAGAAATTAAATTTAAAGTTTAGCTTCAATTCAATTTGATCATGGTTGAATTTAGAGTTGATGGCTAAAAAATTAAAGCAATTTTAAGAAAATTTTATTAAAAACAAAGTTGTAGTATACTTAAAATTCTTTTAAATGAGTACTAATAAGACTAGTTTGAAGTTTATTTGCCCAATCAAAAATATCCATTTCCTATTTTTTTTTCTTATTTTTATAGTGCAAAAACTCATTTCAATGCCACAGCTTAGCACTTTGACATTGAAGCTTCTGATTTTCGTAAAACTTATGAGTGCTATAGTAAATACTATAGGAAGTAACTGTAGCACAAGTATGATAGCAAGTCATTGTAGTTCATTTTGTCCACCAATTTTGTAAGTTCCTTTTAAAACTCCAAACGACATCTAATTTGAGTGATTTAAAAACTATTAAAAAGTTTAGAAAGTCTAGTTTATTGCTTAAAAAAAATATTTTTTAAAATTTTGAGTTTAACATATTTAAAATTATCAAACTATCCTTAAAAATTGATTTTAACTAAAAAATTTACTATATTTTATAAATAATTTTGTATAGACTTGAGTCTTAATATATGTGTTCACTTAGAGATTTATATTCATTATGTGTATATATATTACATAATGAGTAAATAAGCATCTTATTGGAGTTGGGTATTTAATAAAAAGGATTTGTGTTTTTTTAAGCGTCAATATCGAGAGAAAATCTAAACTAGTGTGTAAACCAATTGGGGAGTGTACACTTTCTAATTGAACTATGAGTAAATTGTTATATTATTTTAAATATTTTTAAAATTATTTTTCAAATGAATGATTTATTTTTAACAATTGTTTAATTATAAAATAGAAAATAGGATATGATATTTGTGAGTAAATAAATTATTAGTTTGTGGTTTGATTATATTGTTGTTGTGGTACAAATTGATGAGTTTGATTTTTTTTTTTAGATTGGCCCTTGGGGCTTTTATGTGTTATATTTGAAATGATTTGATTTATACTTATTTATGGGTGATATAGTTAGTGGGCCAATTTTAGTATTGATATCATTGTAGTACTACAAGAAGTAGTTTATGAATAGATCTATAAAGAGGTCACATAGGTGATCATATACACAAGATGGAGTTGTTATAAGGAAGATTATTTTATGTAAGCCAACAAATGAGCGGCAACGCGAGGATAGTCACCATTATCATCATGTGACTACTCGGGCTAATATTAGTGAGACAGACAAATTTTTTTTTTCTTGAATATCAATATTTAATTGATTGAAAAGTAAAATGATAATCTAATTTTATAAACATGTATCTTTATGAAAAATATATGGTTTCTAGATGAATAAGTTCATTAATGGTCTTAGGTATTTACTCCAAACCAAGGTAACATAAGAAAGTCAATCTAGTTGTTTGAGAATGAAATACACAGGCGTATGATTTTATTTAAAATGTGTTTTGAAATAAGATTTACTTTTTCTTTGTTTACGATGCAGTATTCCAATATTCGTTACTTAAATTTTGTTTTGTATAATAATTTACTCATTGAACATTATATACTTATTCCCTCTCACCCTTCAGTTTTAAGATTGAGAAGTACATATAGATTTAACTAATTTTGTATTATCTCAGGTACAAGTTCTTTGATTCATCCTATGTTCCTTGAGATCTATTGGCTAATGTTTTTATACAGTATTTTGATATTTTATAATATTTATTTTTGATATTATTTAAAATTCAAATACTTTATTTGTTTTCTTTTTCTAGACTTTTATAAATACCTATACTATAAGTAATTTTAAGTGTGATTATATGTATATATTTTAATTATGTGAAAGAAGTATATGATTCTTAATAACCTTACAAACTCTTGTAGGACATTCCATGTTAATGGGGCATAATTCAAGAATACGCGACTGTTGTCATATGGCAACCTCTAAGTCAAGACATGATAGTTGACACAAAAAAGAGAAAATAGAAAAAATTAAATGAAATGATGTTTGATACGTTGAATACTAGTGGTTTTAAATGGAATAATATAAAAAAATGTATATAAGTTAATAGTGAAGAATTTTGGCAATTGTATGTACAGATTAGTGCTATAACTTTTTTTATTTCAAAATTTGACTACTTGATACATATTTTAATTGATTTATCTATATTTTCACTTGATTTTTATATTACAGTCTTACTAAGAAGCAAAAAATGGAAAAAGTAAGCCATGCTCACTTTATGAGAAGCTGGCCAATATATATATGAAAAAAATAGTGCAATTTGAAAAGGTGTAGAAACTTCAATTGACATGATTAATGAAATAAACTAAAAGAAATGAATATTGGTGATGATAATGTTATTGAAGTTGATGAAGGTATTAATTCTCCAATATTCATTTCTTGATCTTTAAGTTCTTAATATTCTATTTGATCTGACTCAACCACAATAAGTAGGAAAAGATCAAGACTCATGATAGTATATAAGTATCAAGGAAGTTGCTTTTATATTTTAAGAAGTATATACACAATCACTATAAAGCATAAATAGAATTGCTAAGTATTTATTAGATCAATGATCAAATAGATGTGATGTTGTTAATTAACTTTCAAGTATGGTGCTTACAAAAGAGAAAGACCTTGTAGTCCTAAATCTTATTAATAAAAATTAAACTAGATTATAAAATTCAAGCAATTATGGAGTGAGTGAAAATTGGTGTATGTGACAATGCTGTTGCATGATAATAGTGGTTGAACTTTATTTTATTTAGACAAAATTTTTTTGCTTAAGAATGGTTATAAAGATAAGTTTTTTTTTGTGTTATGATATATATGATACTTTGATATTTTTTTACTAAGGCATTTTCAATCAAGATTGTGTTAATTGTTTATTTTGTAAAATTATGTTGAATGTGCTCTTGGATGGGTCTATATTTGGATAAAATTAAAGAAAAAAATGTTATACTACCAAAATTTTTATAATTTAAATTTCAAGTAGATCATATTATTATATTCATAATAATTAATTATAAATTTCATATCTATAAAAAAAATTTTACCCAATAATTTGATTTTCATTAGTAAAATAAATTGAAATATAATTTCTAAATAATATACACATACAATCTTTTTCTATTTATTATATTTTAAGCATTAGTGTAATTTTTTTAAAAAAATAAATATTAATACAGTGCAATCTATTATTGCAACAAATATCTGTTAACTTATAATATAGACTAGTATGTACTACCAAACGTACTCCTAATATATTTTAGTCAAATTTTGTATAACTAGATACAATAAATTCTGTAACCAATTGTCCCATGTAACTAAATTGTATATTATATTTAATTTATCTTATGTTTAAAAAATTAATTAACAATATTATAATTATTTCATATTTTACAAAATCAAATTTCATATATAATATTTTTGGTATATTTTTAACATATTTTAAGTTTTATTTTAAATGTATCTAATTTTGGATCGTACATTTTAAATTTAATATTGTTCACATCCAATCTTTGTCAGTATCAACTTTTACTATAGTCATTTCAAATTTTGTATTATAATTTCAAGTATTTTATATTTTATACTTGTTCAAATTTTGTGTACAATGTGTCAAGTCTTGCATTGAACATCTTAAGTTTACTCAAATTATTTATCCCTCAGTTTTAAGATTTATGTTAGTCATTTCAAGTGTTTTAAGTCTATTTTAAAGACATTTTAAGTATTATGTTGAATGTTACAAGTTTGATGTTGTGTATTTTAAATTCAGTGTTACTTTCTATAATTATTCTTAGATTTTAAACTTTGCGTTAGTGATTTCAAATTTTGTATTTGATTGTATTGTTTTTCAAGTCCATTTTAAATTTGTTTCAAGTATTATGTTGAATGTACTAAGTTTTGCATTGTATATTTAAGGAGCATTTGGTATATTGATCTAGATTGCATAAAAATTTAGCAACATAAGTAGTAAGTGAAAAAGGACTAGAACTCAAAAAATAGGGTTTGTTAAGTTATAATATTCAAAATAGGTTAAAAATTTGTGAATCTTATGTCTGAGGAAACACTATATTTAAGTAAGAGCTCATAAAATAAATGAAGTGCTTGATTATTTACACTCATATATTTAGAGGTCATCTTAGGTTTCATCTTTAGGTGGAGCTTGATATTTCATGTCAATCATAAATGATTATTCTATGAAAGTATGGCTATACATTCCAAAAAACAAAGATTAGGTATTTAGCAACTTTAAGGATTGGAAAGTTTTAGTTAAAAACTAAAAGAATAAGAAAATTAATGTGTTAAGAATTGATAATAAGATAGAGTTCTTTACTGGAATCTTTGATGATTTTCGCAAGAAGAAAGGAATAAAAAGGTATAGGATAATTATGTACAAACTTTAGTAAAATGCCTAATTGAAAGACACAATGGAACATTGATGGATATAGTTAAATGTATGTTGATAAGTGCAAGGCTTTTAAAATTATTATAGATAGCAACTATTATAATAATTGTATATTTATTGAATAGATGTCCAACAACTAATCTAATCTCAAAACTTTAGAAGAGATTTGGTCTGATTACCTTTCTAGCTTGAATCACTTAAAACTTTTTAAATGTACAACATATGTATACTTGAAGCAAGGAAGGTTAGATCTTAGAGCAAGGAAAGTTAGTTCCTAGAGCCATGAAAGAATTATTCATTGCCTATCTTAAAGGTGTTAAGAGATATAAGTTATGGTGTCATGATGAAAAACATAGAAAATGCATCATAAGTAAATAAGTATGTTTCTGTGAAGAAGAATTTATTAAGAAATTGAAGTTAATTGGTTCTGAGATGAAATTGAAAAAAATTGAACCTAGTGAAACTTATTTTAAGTTGGAGTTGAATGGCAATAAATATAAGAAAATTGAGATAGTTAAACAGTCGAATAAAGCATATGAGATTGAGACTTCAAAATAGCAAATTTGCAAGATTATAACTTGGTCAAAGATAAAATTAAAAGACAAATTAAACCTTTTTAAGATATGGATATACTGATCTTATAACCTATGCCTTTTCCATGGAGAAGTATTTGGAAATTCAAAACTTATTATAGTTTCAAAGGCTTTAAAGAATGTATAATAAAAAAAAATTAGCTTTTAGCCATGAAAGATGAGATGAACTTTTTTTAAAAAAATAAACTT
Organism: Khaya senegalensis; assembly: GCA_032402905.1. Lineage (NCBI taxonomy): Eukaryota > Viridiplantae > Streptophyta > Magnoliopsida > Sapindales > Meliaceae > Khaya > Khaya senegalensis. Next base: position 1,308,627 of record CP135555.1, on the reverse strand, counting down.
GGAGATTAGTTTTTAAACTTCAAGACAGGAAGGTAGTAGGTTGTAAATAAATTTTCAAAAAAGATGAGGATGAGCCAAGTATTGGTGCAATCAAGTTCAAAGCCAAACTTATGGCTAAATGTTTTACTCAAAGAGAGGAGGTAGGTTTTACTAAAGTATTCTCATTTATTGTTAAACATACTTAAGTTAGATCTTGTTAGCTGTGTTAGCTTTAAAATTAAAACAAATGGATAACAACATTCTTACATGGAAGGTTAGATAAAGAGATTTAAATGTCTTAGGCTATGAGATATGTAGTGATGGGTAAGGAAAAGATGATTTGCTTGTTGAATAAGTCCTTTTATAGACTTAAGTAATCTCTTAGGAAATAAAACTTGAGATTTGATGAGTTTATACACAACTGAGGCTATCAGAAGTTTGTTTGATTATTGTGTGCATTTCAAATGTGTTTAACAAGATAAGTTGAGTTACTTGCTAATTTATTTGGATGACTTGCTTATTGCATGTAAGAGCATAGATAAACAAGCTAAAAAAAAAATCTAAGAAAATTCTTGGATCAAAATCAAAAGAAATGAAAAACATAAGCTGTTGGTGCTATTATAAAATAGTAAATGGTCAAATTACTTAAGAAGTTTGAGATTAAAGATGCAAAGGTAGTTGACACACTTCTTGTTAATTCTCATTTTAAATTATCCTTGATCAAAGTCCAAAAACAAATGCTAAGAAAGCTTAGGATGGATAAAGTGCCTTATACAAGTGTTATTGGGAGCTTGATATACATCGTGGTATGAACTAAACTCGACTTAACACACTCGGTTAATGTAGTAAGTAAGTTTATAAGAAATGCTAGAAAGCATCATTGGGCGACAGTGAAAATGGATTATGAAGTATGTCAAGGAAAGCTTAGGGTGCAATTTAGTTTATGGAAGAAAGTGTTCTAAGCAAAATAACATTGTTGGATAATTGATTCAAATTATGCTTTATCAAGTATTTTGTGTGTGACGAGTTGAAAATCGTCCTTGTTGCTTATTATATCATTATCAACAATAAAGGCTGAGTATATACTAACTATAAAAATAATGAAAGAAATTATTTGGTTGAAGGGAAATGCACATGAATTGGCTTTAACACAAAAGTCAATTAGCATCTTTATGATAGTCAAAGTGTAATATTATTAGCCAAAGATTAAGTGTTTCATGAAAAAATTAAACACATTGATATGAGATTGTAGTTTATTAGCGAAGAAATAGCAAGTGGTAGGATTGAATTATTTAAATCTGTTTAAGCACTATTTATAATTGCTTAATTTAGAACAATGAAATTTGTTAATAGTTGTTAGGTATGTTGTCTATTGTTGATTAACTGCATGTGTAAGCTGTTGGTGATAAGTTGCTTCTAAATGCTTGTAGTTCTTGCATGTGAAAGTTTGATGACTTGAAGTTGATAAGGTTGCATGTTATTTTAGAGAAATAGAAAGAAGGTGAAGAATTTTAACTATAATTATGTTTTTTTTTATTATGCAAATTTGTTAAAATTAGTCAATTAGTAAGTTGAATAACTACTTTACACATGTAAAGAGTAACCATATAGCTTGGCTTTAAACTTGTTTATAAAAGCATTGAATGATAATAATAAACAGTTGAATATCAATGCAAAAAACCTTTTCTAAAATTTGTTCTTTTGTTCTTTTTCTTTTTCTTCTTTATTCTTTTGAATTTGACTTGTTTCTAGCGTCTGCATGCAATTTAGTGTTGATTGTTCTTTGTTAAATTGAGATTGAATTTCAACATTTAATATGCAACATATAAAAAAATAATTTCCAAAATAACATGTATCAAATAACAAACTTAAACCATTCAAGCATTTTGACAAACACATTGTATGCCATAATGACATATATCATATATATGCAAAAATTTTATCAAATGATGGGTTTATTTAATACATAATACTTAAATAATGAAGAAATACCTTCAATAATGTGAAGATTTCACAATTTACATCAACTAAAGTAAGAGAGAAAGTGGCCAAATATAGAAGAGAAAGCAATGGTTTATAGCAATTTTTTCTTTTTAAATTTAGTAAAATAAGCCATATTTATACTTAAATATATATATACCTTTTCAAAATTGTCCTTACTTTTTAATAAAGGACAAATATTTAGTATGGACAAAATAGTAATTATTTAATAATTACCATTTTATGCATTTTAATCCTTAAACTTAAATGAAGGAAATTCACTTAACTATTAAATAAATATAATTAAGTATAAATTTAAGGGTTTAAATATAATTATTTAATAATTATACATTTGTATTTAGGTTCTTTAATAATTCATATTATCAATTGAACCATATACTTTACATTAAATTAGATTATAATATAAAATTATAAAAATTCTTCAAATACTTTAAAAAATTATAAATCAATATAACATTTATATATATTTATTTCAACCTATATATTATCTTAAAGATACTAAGTTTTTTATCGATAATATTTTCTCTCATAGATATTTATCAATGTCTTTAGTTATTGATGTGATTATGTAGGTTCATTATAGAATAGTAGTGAATTTATTATGAATTTTTTGAATTTCGAATAATTCGAAAGTTCAACAACTATAATTAACATCTAACAATAAGCTATAAATTTTAAACCACAGCAAAATAATATTTTATTGAATTTCATCTCAATTATATATACTATGTGAGTAAAATTCTTCTATTAACTAATCGTAATCAAACAAGAGTTTATGGTATATTAAAATCTTATACTAATATAAATATAAACTATTGATTAATATACGCTAAACTCGTTACCAGGAACTCTTTTGTATGATATTTAATTACCTTAGTTAGTAATTTATTGTTTCAGCAATTTATCAATATTTGTTTAGGAATTCGAATCAAGTCAATGAAAACTCCGATCTTATATATAAAGCCAACAAATCCCATTTTAACCATTATTTGTTACTAAATATAAGTAATATATTACCAAATTTGTTTTATCATACAAAACGTAATTAATTTTGTACTTATGTATTATATGAATCACATATATCTACACTAAATTCGAAAACAAAGAAAGATAATATCATATACTAATACAATTATAGAATAAATCATTGATTGTATATATTTTCATATGATTTATTATTATGTGGTTATATTCGAAAAAAAATAATTCTCTAACTATTTAATCCATACTAACGTCCTAATAACATAACTTTTATGTTAGCCACACTAATATTATCTCATGATATTTATTGAAAACATTCTGTATACTTATTATGCGATATCATTGAGTATTCGATATTACTTTTATAGCAAACAGTTTTAATAATTTTATTTAATAATTAAATAAATTATCAGGACAATTTACAAATATATTTTATTTCTATGCATGACTAAATAAAGAAAATAATTTATATTTATGAATAAAATTTTTTTTATTAATAAATAAATGCATATAAAAGATAAAATATCCCTAAAGCCGATAATACGAATGACTTTTAGAACATATCTTAACAAACTCTCATTTGCACTAAAGTCATTATTGTTGTATCTCATACCCATCTTCTCAAGGTGATAATCAAGCTATTTCTATGCTGTCGTTTTAGTCAATAGACAATAATATTGTTTGCTAAAAATACTTTTTTGATCAATATTTCTCTAACTCCAACAAATTCTTTCAAAATGTGATATTTACATTGAATATGTATGTTATAGATACTTTTTGAATCAATATTTCGCCATGTTAAGAATTACGCCAAGTTTAAAAATGAACTTTCACATTCAAACAACTTCTTTTACTACTTTTAAAGTAGAAATATATTAAGTTTCTATAATAGAATTTGTTTAAAAATATTTCAACTAACAGCTCCTTCATTGCATACAAAAATAAATGTTAACATAGATTTTCTATCATCAATATTATACTGAAAATCTGAATTTGAGTATCTTTGAATATTTAACTCTTGACATTTATAACTCAAAACTAAATTGTTAGTTATTTTCAAGTACTCAACGATCGATTTCACCATTGAATAATGTTACTCTCTTAGATTAACCTGATATCTACTCGTAACACTTACAACATATGCTATATTAGGTTTTGTACATAGTATTGCACATATCAAACTACCTATAATTGAAGTATAATGTATGCTACACATCTATTACCGCTTTTCATCAGTCTTTAGATCCATATCTTTAAAAAGATGAAGATCACGAATTAAAGGCAGGAGTTCTCTCTTAGAGTTCTTTATGTTGAACTATTTTAGCATTCTTTCTATATATAATTTTTAGGATAATCTAATTATCATTTTCGCTCTATTTCTATAAATGTGAACTCTAAAGACATTGGTCACCTCTCCTAAATCTTTCATAAAGAATGTTTGAACAATCAGATTTTCACCTCAGTCGTCATGCAAACATAATTGCTAATCAATAAGATATCATCCAAATATAATATAAGGAACATGATTGCATAATCTTTAACCCATTTATAAAAATAAAGTTTATTAAAACTTTTCACAAATTCATACAATTTGATCACCTCATCAAATTGATTATTTTAACTCTTTAGAGCTTTCTTCAATTCATAAATGGATCGATATAACTTGCATATCTTATTTCTATCTAAAATGGATACAAAAGTCATGAGCTATTCTTTCTTCAGTGGATACAAAACCCATGGGCTATTTTATGTAAATATTTTTCTGAAGATATCTGTTGAGAAATGTAATTTTACATCAATTTGCCAGATTTCATAATAATGGTATGCAACAATGGCTAGTATAATATGAATGGATTTAATCATAGCTACTAGTGGAAAAGTTTTTTCATAATACAACTCTTGTTTCTAAATATAATCTTTTGCTACCAGTTGAACTTTATAAGTCTCTACTTAATCATTCTTACCATTCTTTCTTTTAAAAATTCATTTACAATCAATAAGAACTATTCCTTCTAGCGGATCAACAAGTGCTCAGATTTGATTGGCATACATGAATTAAATCTCAAAATCTATTGCCTATGGCCATTTACCTAAATTTTTATCTAGGATAACTTCTTCATAATTTATAGGATCATCATCATGATCAATTTTTTTCATTATGAGTCATACTCATTCTTATGAAGAAACTTGAATCGTTTCAGAGGTTTCAAAACTTTAGAAGATCTCCTAACTGGAATTAATATTGAAGTCTACTGATCGGACAATTCATCTACAATAGTATTAATTTGAAACTTTGAGGACTCTTCCACAAGTTTAATATTTTTACCTACACCTTCTTTTTTAAAAAACTCATTCTCTAATAAGTGTGCATTTTTACTAATCAAAACTCTTTAATTAGAAAAGAAGTAGAAATAATATTCTAAATATATTTAGAATATCCAATAAATCGACCATTTTTTTATTTTTTTTCTCTAATTTATTGGTGTTAAAATTGAGACTGAATTTCTTTCCACTCTATATTTCATGCAAAGTCTTTTGAATTGATTTTAACATAATTGTATTTAGAATATGTATAGTAGTTTGGAGGGCATATCACTATAAATACATTAGCAAGTCCGTAAAGCTCATCATCGACCTTATTATATCTAATAGAGTATAATTCTTTCCACCACACCATTAAGTTATGGTATAGGGAGTAGTCAAGTAGAAAACAATTTTGCTATCTTTTAAGAATTCTTGAAATTTTGTACTCAAGTATTTTCCTCCATAATTTAATCGCAAAGATTTAATACTCTTTCTTGTTTATTTTTCTACTTTATTCTTGAACTTTTTGAACTTTTTAAAGAATTTAGATTTGTATTTCATCAAATACACATACTCATACATTGACATATCATCAGTAAATGTAATAAAGTACTCAAATTTTTTCTTTAGCTTGTTTATGAAATGGTCCACACATATTTGTATGTATGAGTTTTAATAGTTTCTTAGCTCTTTCGCCTTTATTCTTAAAGGGCGATTTGTCGTTTTACTTACAAGACATGTTTCATAGGTTAAATAGGGTTTCGAATCCAATAAACTTAAAATCTCACTTTCTCCAAACTAAATCATTCGATTTTATCTGATATAACTTAATTTATAATACCATAGAATTTTAAGATTTATTTCCTTTTGAATTCTTTTCCTGATAACGGATTTAACAAAATTTATATTATATAATTTAAGAACATACAAATCATTTGTTTTTACTGCTTTACCAACTAATATATTTATCAGGTATATTAAACATTCATTTTCATTAAACTGTATAATGTAACCATATTGATATAATACAAAAATAAAAATGATGTTTCTAGTAACCCTAGCAAAATACAATATAGAATCCAAACTCAAAATGTATCCTATAGCTAATATGAAAAGACAAGATCCTCTAGTTTTTACAGTAACAGTTGTTTTATTAGTCATTCTCAATACAATCTCACCCTTTTGTAATGTAAAACTATTTTACATTGTCTGCAAAAAGACATAGATATGAGTAGTAACTGCTAAATCAACTATATTGTATTTAAATGCAAAAAATTCACTTAACTATTAAATAAATATAATTAAGTATAAATTTAAGAGTATAAGTGTAATTATCTAATAATTGCACATTTACATTTAGATTCTTTAATAATCTATATTATCAATTTGACTATATAATTTATTTTAAATTATATTATAATACAAAATTATGAATTTTTTTAAAATATTTTAAAAAATTATAAAAATATATAACATTTATATATAAATATATTTTTTGACTTATATATTATTTCAAAGGTACTATCTTTATTAGTGATAATATTTTTTCTTTCAGATATTTCTTAATACCTTTGGTTATTGGTATGACTATATAAGTTTATTACTGAATAATCGTAAACTTATGACAAATTTTTTAAATTTCAAATAATTTGAAAGTTCAACGATTATGGTTAATATCTATTAATGTATTATAATCCCTAAACCACAATAAGTAGTATTTCATCGAACTTTGTCCCAATTATATATACTATGTGAATAAAACTCTTTCGTTGTCCAATTTTAATTGAGTAAGGGTTTATGATATTTTAAAATCTTATATTGATATAAATGTAAACTATTAATCAATATGCATTGAACTCATCAGTACAAACTCTTTCGTGTGATATTTAATACATTAGCCAGTGATTTATTATTCTAACTATTTATTAATGTTCATTCAGAAACTTGAATCTAAATCAAGTCAGTGACAAGTCTTATCCTATATATCAAGCCAATAGATCTTGTTTTGATTTTTATTTATTTTCAAATGTAAACAGTACGTACTAAACTAATTTTATTATACAAGACGTCATTATTCTTGTATTTATATACCATATGAATTACGTGCATTTACATTAAATTTGACTATAATATCTTAAGTTAAAGGATAATATTACACATTAGTACAATTATACGATAAATCATTAATTTTATATATTACCATGTGATTTATTATTATGTGGTCATGTTTAAAAAAATAGTTATTTAATTATTTAATTCATATTAATATTCTAATAATGTAGCTTTCATGATATTTATCAGATACATTCAGTATACTTACTATACAATATTCTTACCCATTCGATATTATCTCTATAGTAAACAACTTAATAATTTCATTTAATAGTTAAATGAATTATCAGAATAATTATAAATATACTTTATTTGTATATACTATTAAATAAATAAATATATTTTATTTGTATATACTATTAAATAAAGGAAACAACTTATATTTGTGAATAAAAATTTTTTCTTTCATTAATACACACACATACACACACACACACACACACACACACACTATCTCCGAAACCAATAACAAGAATGATTTTTAGAGTATATCCTAAAAACATAGTCATGCCTTCAAGAAAGAAAATATTGTCCAAATCTAATATCTTACCAACGTGTTGATATTATATTATGTTTGTAAACTTTTATAACAATCAAACAATAGACTAATCACTCAAGTGGCCACAAATTATCACAAATTATTAAGTAATAATTTTAATATTTGTTTATTTCTAACAATCTAAAATTGTTAAATCACCTCAAGAATATAGGCTTCACAACATTAAACATTCATCAATTAGTTCTAGTAAAATACATGACTACAAAAAAAGAAAACACACTTATAAATATTTCCTTAGGAACAAAATCCTCCCAAATGAAAGACTATTCATCAAGCGAAATATCTAAAAAAGTATAAACCAATGGAAAAAAATTGTCCGATTCCTAATTTTAAGAAAAGGGTGATGATACTTGCCGGTAGAAGATCAATAATATATACGAATAAGGGTGTTCAATCAAAATCTACTATGAAGTGGTTGAGCTTTTCATCCATCAAATTTTTTAATATAAGCTTTCTACCAATGAATTTTTGTCTTTTAGAAATCGTATGCCTAGATTTATATAGGTGTTTCAAAAAATACAACCTAAGAATATGAGAAATGGTCGCATATGAATAAACTAGAAGTTGGATTGGCAAATTAAGAAAGATCTTGACTTAAAAAAAATTTAATTACCAAATGACCTATGGTGATCTTATTCTATTAAATTAAAATATTAGTCAATAATTAATAACTAAACTAATAATTTGTTAGCATGAATATATTTTTAGTATAACATATATATATATATATATAATTGCATGTAGAATTTTTTACAAATGTTTTTGATTTTTTGACTATAACTTTTAGCAAAAACAAAGCAATTGCTTTAATGATTATTATAATATTTAGTTTATATTATAAGAGAAATAAGGTAAAATATGTAAAATAAATTGAAGATATTTTTGATAATTTAACCTTTGAAACCATCCAAATTAAATTTGAACTTCTTAATAAGAAATAAAAAAAAAAAAAAGGTAAATGCACTTTCTCATTGGCCCTTTGAAAGCTTTTCGATATACGTAATCATGTGACATATACAATGAAAAGAATAATCCCTCGTTGAAAAATAACAATCTTCTCCAATTATGTTTGTAAACTATTTGAAAAAGTGATTCTCAAATAATTATATTTATAAATAATTTATTTTTGCGCCAATTTGTCAAAAGCAGCCCATAGTAGTTTTTTCAAATAGATTATTTTAAAATTTGATGTAGTACCAAAAACACCCTTTGTGAGAACAATAATTGTAAAAAAAATAATGCTAATACAATAACAAAATAATAAAATAATATTAATCTTTATTATTTGTTTTATTTTTATAAATAGAATAAATAAATAAAAAGTTGTTAATAAAATAATATTAATCTTTATTTATTTGTTTTATCCTGAATCATGAATACAGCCAAAAGCATTGCTGGAAATAGTTCTAACAGTAAAAAAATATAAACTTGATTTTAAAAATTCTGATTTATATATTTCTCCAATAGAAAAGAAATTTGGAATTGGATGATAATAATATTTGAATTAATAAATTTTTTGTACTTTCAAAAAATAAGAATATATTTTGTTTCTTGGTATCAAATAAGTCTTACACTTACACTTACACTCACACTTATGCTTATATAAGCAAATTACTTTTAAATTATAATATAAATATTCGTGAAAGGTTATTTTAAAGGGATTTACAGACCTATATCGTATAAATGAATAAACTATATAGGGATCTAGATGTTATAATCCAATTGGGAAACTCTTAGCAATAATATAACTCATGTCTCTTTCAAAACCTCGTTCTCAGCGAAGGAGAGAATGACGTAACGTAACGAATAATGTAATGTCCGTGGAGATGAGGGTGTCTTAAGCAGCCCATTAACACGTTATTATATTGTTGTTCCATAATGTCTCCAATTAAAAAAATTAACGTGTCCCATTAACACGTTATTATATTGTTGTTGCATAATGTCTCCAATGATTGTGCGAATTGTTTTGTTTGTTATATTTATAATTACAATAACAATGCTGTTGTTAAAACTTTTTTTTTTTAAAAAAAAAAATTATTTTGATTTTAAAATATATTCAAAATATTAACTTTTTTTTCCAAAAACATTGAGTACACAGAAAATTTAACGTGATTTAGTAATAGGATAATTTAGAATAATTAAGCTAATATTTTATTTTTTTAATTTTAATTTTTGGCAGAATAATAGCAGGCAGGCAGGCCACTAGATTGCAAACTTATTGTAAAACAAGATAGCACTGACTCTAATATATACAATAAGTCCCACATGCTAAAATGACCAAATAACTTCTATAATTAGATGTTGTCCAATATACCATCATGTCAACCACACTTGTCAATTTTACAAGGTTTGTCCAATACAACTCATGGGTGCATTAAATCAATGTCGGGTCCGTCCAGTTTTGAGGTTTTTTTTTTTTAATCAATTAAAATTATCAAAATAATACTGAAGTTAATTTTAGTACAATTATCATTATGTATATTATTTTTATTTTAAATTTATTATCTTAAAATATTTTCATTAATTATACTTTTGCACTTAAAATATGAGTTTAATTTTAATTCGCTTAAATTTTTATATTGTGTTACATTTATTTCGACTCAACTCATTTGATGTTATTAAATTTAATTCTTCAATAACTTAAAACTAAGTATATTTTTAAGTTTAGTTTATCCTTAAAATTCTTCAGAATTTTAACACAAAAATAAGTTTTAGATGAAAATATTCTTAAAAGATAAATTTATCTAAAGACTTTTAAATTGCATTAATATTTTTTTGACAATTTTAAAATTATTGAGGGACTTTTAAAATACGTTAAAATTCTTAATTCATTGAGAGAGTTTTTAATTGCACTAAATCCTATTACAATTTTAGTACTAATGAAGAATTTTAGTGCATTTTAAAATTCCTCAATGAATTCATAGAAAGACTTTTAAAATGCATCAAAATCTCTTAATAATGCAAAATTATCGACAAACATAAAAAATTTTTAAAAATTAAAAATTTTATAGCTATTTTTAAATTTATATATATATTTAAAGTTTTTTAATGTATTATTATAACAATCATAAATTTATATTAGTTTTACAAATTCACATGTAATTATGCTTATTTAGATTACTTTTTTCTTTTCTCTTTTTTGTCTCTTCTTTTTCTTTTTAATTTTTTTGAAAAAAGTCAAATAATCATAAATTTGGGTTAGAGTATTTTCTTTCAAAATTTTTATTTTTAGTTAAAATTACGAAAAATTTGAGAGTTAAATTAAAATTATAATTGAACTTGGGATTAGGAAGATTTTAATAAAAAAAAAAAACCCAAATTTATTTAAACAATAATAGAAACGTGAGTCGCCATCTGATTATCAAATTCACTTTATGACTAGGGAGGGAATCCTAATAAGGTTTTTTTTAGAGAATTTTTACAAATAATTGTAGACAAAAATCTCATAAATATTAGTAGATTTCCATATCACAGTCATGATATAAATTATGGTTGATATTCCCGATATGTATCCGTAAAATGGCACAAAAAGGGACCCATTTGATAAAAATAGAAAAATCATGCGTTTACTGTAAAAATTATAAAGTAACCAGATGATATTACCGCAATTGTTAAAATATCATCCGGTGAGCGTGACTGATATTAAACATTAATCAATTGCCAAAAATACAATAAAAGCTCTCTCCTTTGAGTTTTGACGGCAGCAGCAGATGATGAAACGCAAAGCAAATCCAAATCAGCCTCAATAATTCAGTTCACCTGCCAATCTCATCCAGTCAGGTCCAATTTATAAATATCTTTCCTTCTTTCGCTTCCTGAAAAATCGGAACGAAATTCGGATCCAATTGTTCACTGAAACGCTAAAAATCAGAGTCTCAGAACAGTCAAACACAGGTTTTTTCATGGGATTTACCCTGGTTCAATGGCAAATATTTCCAATTTTCTTTTTGTTCTGAGCCTTTACGGACGACCCATCTCAGGTTTTCATCTTCTTCTCATTTTTCTTCACTCTCTTTTATAACTCTCCCTCCCTCTGCCGGTTTTTCCGGCAACCCACTTCCGACAATCCATTTTACTGAACGGATTCAGTTAGTAAGTTTGTGTCGGTTGTTTTAGTAGGCTTTTTCTAAAGAAATTGCTATGGCATCTGTGTTTATCTATCATGTGGTGGGTGATCTGACTGTGGGGAAGCCGGAACTGGCGGAATTCTACGAGACGGAGACGGTGGAGTCCGCAATTCGAGCGATAGGGGAGTCGACGGAATGCGGGATTCCGGTTTGGAAGAAGAGAACGCTTGTGGGTATTGTTGAAAATAGCGAAATGAGGCAGCAGAGATTTGTGGGTATTCTTAATTCTCTTGATATTGTTGCGTTTTTGGCGAAAGCTGAGTGCTTGGAGGATCAAGAGAAGGCTATGAAGACGCCAGTTTCTGAGGTGGTTGTGGCTAATAATTCTCTTTTGAGACAGGTCGATCCTGGCACAAGGTTAGCTCTTTCTTCATCTTTTTTGTTTATGCGTTTGGGATATGAGTTAATGTTTTTCTACGGCAATGCTGTGCGTTTTTAATATGTTTGTTAGCGTGCATCTCCATTTGCTGTTCAGTGATCATGGTGTTTGTGATGATGTAATAGCAATGAACTCTGCAATAGTATCTGACTATATAGAGAACCTCGTGGTTTAGAAAGCAGTTAGGGATGAAGAAATTTCTTTTGGATGTTTCTGTTAAATTTTATGAGCCCCCAGGGTAGGTCTCTGATGAAATTTAGCGGAGGTTTTTAAGAATTTTCAAAATCTCATAGGAGATTTCAGTTGAAATCAGAAGGCTGCTGTATTCTAGCCAAACTTCAGGGGAAGTTTACAAAGATTTTTCTTTGTTAGATGGCCTTCTTTATGACGAACGAATCAAGATAACAAGTCACAGTTTAAATGGTTTCTTTATTCAATTCCTTTTACTAGCAAGTTTAGACTATGATTGAGACATGCACTTCCTTTTTATGTATCATATAAGGACTTATTTTTTATTTTTCTAATTATTTAATTTTTTCAATGCTCTCAATGTTTAATTTTAAGTAAGTTTTGATTGTTAGTGGATATTATTGTAGCTGATTTATTTCTTTGGTTGTTGATTTTTTTTTTAGCACTGGAAGTTAAAAAAATGTAATTATGTTGGATTATAATCTCTTTTTTTTTCACTTTCTTTGGAAGGTTCTTATCAAAGACCAGCAACTTTATCCCCCCAATTGCCATTTATGCCATGGCACTTGAACTTAAAATGTTACTTTGTTTTGCTTTTTCTAAACTTTCTTTTAATTAATCATTTTTGAGTTATAATTTTTACAATTTTATTTTCTTTCATCAACTGATCTCATTTGTTCCCTTTTATATAACTATCTTGGTCACTCTTCCTGTATTTACTTTGAGTTTTGAGGCTGTAAGAGAACACGGAAAGCAAACAGCTGTGAGGTGGCTCAATTGATTAGCAGTGGCATACTTGATGCCTGCTTTGTCCTATAGGGTTGGTTTTCTCCTTCTAAGGGTTCCGATGCAGGTTTTGTTATGTATTTCTTGTTTTTGCTATTGTTTGTTCATTTACTTGAAGTCAGTAGCAAATGTCCCACAAGTAAGCCAACAATGGATCTCCAGGCCATTGAGGAAAAAGTAATAAGAGAACTACTATTTTGTTACATGTTCCATAGAAACAGATGTCTTTACATGAGACCGGTGATAGTTCGGATCATCTTCTTTATTACTCATCCTTTCCATTATGCTTCAAGTAGATGCAGGGGAGGTTGTGCAAATGATATGAAATCTGGAATCTTGGAGCAACCATTTTAGCTGTATGATTGTAAAACTTAATATATTTTATACATCTTCCTTTCAACCCATCAGGCCATTAATTGTTCAACATAATTTTTGATTTTGTCTTTGACAAGTGATACTATTTTGATTTATACTTGAGATTTTCATTTTGCTTTTAGCGCATGTTGTGATGATGATATTATTGTCATAAATTGTTCCCTAGCATTTAGTTATGGAGATACTACCTTCCAGTAAAATGAGAATTAAGACAAGATAAGAACTGGAAGTCTATGCATTCTCTGCGTTATATATACCTAAAGTAATAGGACTTTGAGTACACTTTTTGTTAACTTTTTGTTTTTTGCTCCACCAAGTAACTATTAGGAGATAACTATTAAAATATTAGAAGCTTCAAACATTATCTCTTCTTTGTTTCTCTCTCTCTCTCTCTCTACATATATATATATATATATATAAATAACTATTAACATATTGGAAGCTTCAAACATTATCCCTTCTCTGATACTCTTGTAAAATACCCCAGGTTTCTATTTCTGCATAATTGATTAACTCCAGTGCAAATGTAATTAGTTGTTGTCAAGTATATGAGTTTGCCTACCCAGCATCTGTTTCTCCTCAGATTAATCAAGCATATCATTATAATCTTTATTGGATTTCTGATTTTGATGGAGTATTAGTTAAACTCCCTACAATTAGAATATTTCCCTCAGATTTATCACATTTTTTGTCAGTGGAAATTATCTTCTGAGAACAGTCATTGCCTTCACTCAAGAAATATCACAAAATTTATATGTTTCATATATGTAAGTATATATCCAGTCATTGTTGGCTTGTAATGCTATTCTCATCACTTTTTGTGATCACAATATTATTAAATATGCTACAATAAGTTTGGAGCCACATTGTTTGGCAAACACAAATTGATTAAATATAGATCTATTTACCTGTGATCAGAATTGACTGTAATGTACTTATCAAATCATTATATTAAGACTGTAGAATCCTATAACTAACAAACCTTCTGTCACTCTTTCTGTACAACATATACTAAAGGTTGTTGTGTTTTTGCTTTTTTGTAAAATCACCATTAACTAAAGCATTTCTGATAATATGTTGGCAAAGTGGTAAACTTTTAATGGTAGGGACACATGATCAAACTTATAAATCAAAAGATTAGTAGAGAGAACCTCTAAAAGTAGTTATCTGCAAAATTAAGAGTATGTGTTTGCTCTCACAAGGTCAAGGGTTCAATTCTTTAGGGCCACCTAGATGGTTAAACTGCACAATATTCATGTTTTCCTAAGATTATAGCATTTGTCCAGTGCTTCAGTTTTGCACTCGAGTTTGCTAAAAAGGGGTTATAAGAAAAATATGCGTGGGCTCCCAAAAACTTTTGTGGATAATTAGCATTGTTCAGTTTTACTTGTTAAATGCCTTTTCTTTCCTTCATATCATTAGCGTGTAGAAATATGAGTGTGCTATCGATTCTTTGAAAATCACTAAGAACATAAGGCCATTTTAATTTTATAAAAAATATTGGCTAAATGTAGGGATCATAAATAGCCAAGTCTATGCATAATTTCTTTATGGAACAAATGAAATACAAAATGAAGTTCAGTATTCTTTCATTGAAAATAAATGTCATTATGTAATAATCATCTATACATGCAATGAAATAGGAAAACTCTGACATACTTCTATGTCTTGGATCACCAAAGACACATCTATTTATCAACACAAAAAAGGAGTGGACCTACCATCAGTTTATAGAGGAAAAATGACACTGTACGATTCTTGTTTAACCGAGAGGTCCCAACTAGATTTTGACTTTGTTGCAGGAATCAACGTGAAAACTTCAAGCAATATAAATTGATGATGACCCAATAAACAATCCCATTTAAGAATCTCAAGATATTTACACGTGCTTATTTTTTCCATAAAAATATTTACTCATGCTTCTGTTCATAATAGTCTTTCACTATATGGTTTTTGCTATTGTATCATGCTATGTTTGAGTTGTCAAAATGTCGCATCAAAGCAAGTAGTTTGCTGCTAGTGCTTCCATCAATCCTGTACCAAAAATATGCCTCCATATACAGATGCTTGCATTTAGACCTTTAATTTGGGACTGCTCTTGTTTGTTTATGTTCTAGCATATTGCTTTAATGTAAGTCCCTTATACTTCGTGGCAGAGGAAAGATTAAAAGTTAAAATGATTAGTTTGGCGTGTTCATCTTCAACCAACCATTGACTAATTTTTTATAACTTAATTTACACCCTGGAAGTTGACTGTGGTTGCTTTTGGATGTTTCTTCAGCAAAATGGTAATTTTGTTGTTTGTTTGCATTATGTAATGCCATTCAAATGTTTATTAGTGAACTTCTATTTATTGGTAGGAGAAAGTTATGGAGATTGTTAACGGTCATCCTTTGAACCAAAAGAAAGTTTTCAGGTTTGATATATAATTTCGGTTCTGCTTCATTGGAAATAACAGTGAGACTGTTTTTGTGATGAAAGACTCGAGTAGCCTCTCATTTGTTCACAGTTTTAAGTCCATTTTGAGATCTGGTTGTAGTCCAGGGGGTTGGGGTGGGGGGTGTTGAGGGTCTAATCTTTGGAGTTTGCATAATGGTCAAGGAGGGTGACATAAGATACATTTTAAGCTTTCAAGTTTGCACTATGCCAGCAGTATGAATTTAAGATGGATCTATAATCTAATTGATGATAGTGATGGATTGGGAAGTCTTTGGATGCAGTCTTACTGGTTCCTGCATTTCTTACTCTCGCCGCTATGGAATTATTTTGTCAACCTAAGACTAGGGGTTGGAAGGATTTACTTATAGCTTGATGTCAACTTTAACTTGATTTGACATATTTTGAAACTTTAAATGATAGATTCAAGGAGTAGACTAACATTCTTGTATCTTCTGTGATATGCGTATGATTTCCAGTCACTGGAACTAATTTAACGAGCAGTGGTGAACAATTTTTGGTTCAGTGGGAAGTGTCTGAAGTTTTATGATGGAAGTGGGAAACTGAGAGAAATAAGGATGGTCAGAACTTGACTTAGATTACTGCCCCTTTCACCTGGCTAGATCCACACTTAGCTAATGGTCACGAAAAAATAAAAGCTTTTGTCTCCTGACACAGATTATTAATTGATTATAAGGTTCTTGCTGATACATTTATTTTACTTCAGTCTTTTAAGAGTAGAAAAGGTTATGATAGAAGTCATATGAGTTTTTAGTTAATTTATATTTTGGTTTTAATTGATGAAAGCAAAGAGTAGGTCAACTTCACTTTGGTTTTCTATGAAATGCATGTGAAGCTTAGTTTTTGGAAATCCTTTCTTTATGAGGAAAACCCAGGTGGTGGTGGCTGTGAACATTGTATGTTTGAAGTGTAAATAGAATGTGGAACAAAAATATTGAATGTGGAAACTTTATATAGATTTATGCTCCTTGGAAGAGAGCAAATTTTGCTTCTTATGGTGGAGAGATTTCTTATGTGATTTAATATTTGTTTCTTGGTTTTTATTTTTATGTTTTGCTTTTTGTTAAGGATTGTATTGTTTTTAGATTTTTTTTCCTCATTTGTAATTTAATTAATTTTTACACTGAAGATAAAATACATGGTTGATTGCGCTGGGACACATCGAACACTTCAGAATCTATACACATGTCCTCATTTCATTTTATTTATCTGCTCGCACATGTGTGTAGTCCTCTCTTGCAGACGAGCGCATTTTGAAATGCGGATTTGATGCAATTCATTGTTGTCTTGCACCAAAACAGCACTGTATGTCTCAAAACAATGCTGATTTGGCACCAAATCTGTGTTTTAAAAGGACATCCGCACCTGAGAACTATATATATATAACTATATTGCTGTGTTATTTACAACAAAATCTTATTATATTTAGCAGATTATTCAGTACCTTGTTTTCCTAAACATTAGAAAGATAAAAGAATCCAATTGCAAATACATTGTTCAGGTTTGATAATCACTTCAGTTGGTCACAGAATGGGGTGTCCATCTATATATATAGTAGTATCTTAAATCTGTTGTCAATTGAGCAAATATATATCTAGGCTTTAGTTACACCAAATTCTCATCAGTTTCTCTCTCTCCCCATCCCTCTCTCTCTCTCTCTCTCTTTATCACTCTTTTTTAGCAGCCACAACCCTTGCAAAATAATATACATTTGTGTTGCGTTAGAATCTTTAGTTATGTGATTCAAGTGCAAGCTATACTCTTTAATTTAGAAGTACTCCTAGTTTTATTTTTAGATTTTTCAAATCCATTTGATGTAATATGATGGCAGATACTGGTATGGTTACTGGCAGAGAGATGGTTAATCTTTAAACTTGGAGATATGAAGTGTGAAGAAATGGCCTTTTGTGGTTAAAGTTAAGAAATGACTTATATGTTACGCACTGCACTTTTGTGATGCCCTGTGAATGTTCAATTTTAGCAATGTTGTTCTGAAATCTCTTTTTTGTTCTTATGGAAGATTGATAGATGCACTGGAGATGATGAAGCAAGGCGTGAGACGTCTTCTTGTTCCAAAGATCGTGGTGTGGAGAGGAATGAGTAAGAGATTCTCAATTCTATACAATGGGAAATGGCTCAAGAACATGGATATCTCTAATAGCAGCAGCAATAACCTCTCTGCCAATGCTAACCGCGCTTCCTCATCATCCTCCACCTCCATGCGTGATAAGTTTTGTTGTCTCTCTAGAGAAGATGTCATCCGTTTCCTAATTGGCTGTCTTGGGGCTCTTGCTCCACTTCCTCTCTCATCTATCTCCTCACTTGGAGCTGTTAACCCAAACTACAGTTCCGTTGAAGCCTTTGTTCCAGCCATTGAAGCTACAAACAAGCCACCTGGAGATCCCAGTGCAATTGCTGTTCTAGAGCCTACACCGGATGGTCAGTATAAAATTATCGGAGAGATCTCTGCTTCAAAATTGTGGAAATGTGATTATTTAGCTGCAGCATGGGCTTTAGCCAATCTCTCGGCAGGACAGTTTGTGATGGGAGTAGAGGATAATTTGACTCCCAGATCCCTTCTTGATTATTCAGATAATGCAACAGTGGGAGATAGTAATGCAGTTAATGGTGTTGGCTCCGCAAGGCCGAGAAAGTTCTGTAGTCGGAGCATTGGGTTTACCCCATCTAGCCCAAGCTTTGGTGTCAGCCGAAGCTTCAGTTCTAGCATCGGCCGGAGCATGTACAGGGGCAGAAGTGCTCCTTTGACATGTAAACATACGAGTTCATTGGCTGCCGTCATGGCTCAGATGCTGTCTCACAGGGCAACCCATGTATGGGTGACGGAGGAAGAAAATGACGATGTTTTGGTTGGGGCTGTCGGGTACGCAGACATCTTGGTTGCTGTGACCAAACAACCTGCCACTTTGAATTTGGCAAATCGGACTTCTGAGGGTGTTGCAACTGAAATTCAATCTTGAGCTCTTCTATTCTTTCTCAATAGTTCTGAATGGAATTCTTCTCTGGTAATTTAACAGTTTAGCCTGTTTGCAACTTTATGCTCTTTCAAACAGTATATCTATATATCTATCTATATATATAGGAGATCTGGGTGCTGGCGTTTATACATGTTACTTGTTTGTTGTATTATGAAATGGTAATGTGATGAATGATGAAATTAAGGAGTCATTGTGCTTTTGTTGTATGTTTGTGAAGTGATTCCGGTCTCCTCTTCGATGTGTACTATTTGTAGCAGGTTGTACCAAGTCTTTGTAACGTAAATGGAATTTACCAAACACTTGAAGGCCAAAATTATTCCAAATAAAGCTTTAGTCAAAAGCATTGCATGTATATTCATTCTCACCAGTTAATTTCATCATCTTTTTATTTTCACAAGACTGGTTAGTCATCTCTCAATTATGCAATTTTTTTTTTTTTTAACAAAATTGTGTTTTTCTAAAATTTGAAGAGACTTGTGTGGATAATACTCGAATCTAATATTCTCAAGCAAAAATACTACTGAATTGCCCTTATTGTGGAAGAACCAAATTTATTGAATCCATAACATCGGGATTGTGGATTGTTCAGAAACATGGCATAAATTTTAAGAAATTTAACTTCAAGTTGGAGAAGATTGTAGTTTTTACTTTACTAAAATTACAATAATAAAAGTATTTGGTAAATATCAATTGTTATGTGATTATATGAGAGTTTATTAACATTTGTACTTATGTTTGATATCTAATCATCGAGATTGCTTATGATACATTTAATGTATCGCTACAATTAATTTATAAATTTTGTGTTAATTTTTAAAAATTTTTTATTCATTTATAAATACTGTTTATTATATGTTTTAAGTTTTTTATTTATATGTTTCAAATTTTCATTTATATTTTAATTATTATTCATCATTTATTTTTATATATTTTAAATTTTACATGAAACATTTTAAAATTTACATTATGGTTACAAGTTTTATTTTTTTCTGTAGCATTTTTTATTTGCCACTTAATTAATGTTTATAATGTAACTTTTCTAAAATACTATGTTATCAAATATTATACATAGCACCTATAAATGCTACTATAAAAATTAAATGTAACATAAATTTGTAATGATTTTAAAGTATTACATTATTAAAAATTAACCATAGCATTTATAATATGTTACAAATAGGAGATAAAATGTAATAAAAATTAAAATTTACTATGGAATGGTCAATTGTAACATTTTTTACAAAATATTACTATATAAAGACATTTGGTAACATTTAGAAAAGATGCTATGGTAAAGTGCAACTAAAAGCTAAATTTGTTGTAGTGATGACTGCTCACTTGACAACTTGAAGTGAGCTATAGATGGCATCTTAATAACTTAGTTTTAGCAAGTTATTTTCATTTAGTATTTTAATTGTTTCTTAGTAAATAAAATATGATAACTTCAGAAAATAATAGATTTTGAAGACAAAAGTGTGTGTGTGTGTGTATATATATATATATTTTACGTAACCATTGCAGTCAAGGAATTTGAAGTCGCTGTAATTAAGAAATTTGAGACTACCATTGCAGCGAGTCTTGATGCAACCGGAAAAGTTTGAGTAGTTGTAGTAAGGTCACAATAGTTAAAAATAAAAAATTTTGACTCCAAACTTAAAAATAAAAATGTCTTGGAAAGAAAGGAAAAAATTTGATTTATTAGAGAAAAGCAAAAGATTTTCCTAATCCTAGCATGGAATTTTAACTCTATAAAAGAGAAGAGATTTCTTGACTTAGGTAGAGATATATTTTTTTGGATCGGCGAGATAAATTTGAAAAAAGAAGACCACAAAGTTAAGAACACAAGGCATTAAAGGGGAACAATGTAAGAAGAAGAATGAGAGAAGACAATCAAGCATTGAATACTTATTTCCTGGGTTTTCATATTCCTTTTTTTTTGTATTTATGTTTTATTTAATATTTGGTATTGTTGAACTCAAAATTATAAGTGGCCAGATTTTCATGACTTACAAAAATGATGAAACTTTTGTGTACTGTGTTAAACTATTTTTAAAGTGTCAACGAAATTTCGTATTTGTTTTATTTGTATAATTTGTTCTTAAAGCTTTCAATTTAACTAGTCATTAAATCAATTGATTTATGGTATAAAATAATGAATACTGTGATTGAAAAAATATAGAATACTAGATCATAAATTATACAACTTAAGAAATAATTAGCGTGATTACAATTATTGATTAGGTAACTTTAAAAGTTAAGTCTTAATGCATATATAGTTAATCTAATTAAATAGGAATATTAATTAAAAAATTATATAAAGTATTTTATAAAAATTTAGAAGAGAGATATATAATTAATTGAGAATTTAATTAATGGAATAATTTGGATGAAATTGATAATTCAGAATAGGAGACCCTAGTGAGCCAAAGTGGATTAAGGACCTTAAGTAATTTGTTTTATTTGATTTCTTCTCACACAATCTACACCACTAAAATTTTACCTAATGGAGACTAGTTTTCTTTTGCAAAACTTGACAAAATTTAGTAAAGTCTTTATGTACTTAAGCTTATGCATAATTTTATATATTTACTCTTACTTTCAATTAAAGAAGAACATGTGTTATAAACAAAATGTTAAATCATCCAATAATTGTAATTTTATGCATTTTAATTATTGTACTTAAATGCAAAATAATTATTTAACCATTAAGTAAATATGACTAAGTATAACTTTATAGGTTTAAGTACAATTATCCAATAATTACACATTTACATTAAGGTTCTTTAATAAATCATATTATTAATATGATTATGTAATTTATATTAAATTATAATATAAATAAAATTAAAAAAATTTCTTCAAATACTTTAAAGAATTAATAAATATATTATATTTATATATATTTATTACGGTCTATACAGTATCTCAAAAGTGTTAACTTTCTTATCGATAATATTTTTTTCTTCCAAATATTTTTTCCTACCTTTGATTATTAGTGTGACCATATAAATTCATTGTGAAATAACAATGAATTTATTGCAAACTTTTCAAATTTCGAACTATTTGATATAGTTTAATTACTATAGTTAATATCTACCAATGTGTCATAACTCACAAAACCACAATGAAGTCGTATTTCATTGAATCTTATTCTAATTGTACATACCATGTGGGTAAAATCTATCCGTCGTCTAATCTTAATTAAGAGTTTATAAAGTATCAAAATTTTATACTAATATAAATACGAACTATCGATCAATATGAGCTAAACTTATCACTATAGACTCCATGTAATTTTTTATTACTCTTACCAGAAATTTACCATTTTATCTATTTATTGATATTCGTTAAAAAACTTGAATTTGGATTAAATCAATAAAAACTTTGATCCTATATATCAAGCTAATAAATTTAATCTTGATCATTACTTATTTTTAAATACAAACAACACATGATCAAATTGATTTTATCATACAAACTATGATTAGTCTCATACTTATACACCATATAAACTACGTATATTTATACCAAATTCAACTATGATGTCTCAGATCAAAGAACAATATTACAGACTAGCACAATTGTATAATAAATCAATAACTACTATAATACCATGTGGTTTATCATTGTATGGTCAAAAAAATAATTCTCTACTTAGCTATTTTATACTAATATTCTAATAACATAGATGTCACATTACTTGCACTAATATCATAATATGATATTCACTGAAAATATTTAATATACTTATTATGTAATATCGTTATCCATTTTGATATCACCTCTATAAAGAATTACTTCAAAAATTTTATTTAATAAATGAATAAATTATTTAAATAATTCACAAATATATTTTATTTATATGCATGACTAAATAAAAGAAACAACCTATATTTGTAAATAAAAAACTCTTTATTTTATTAATATATAATGTATATATAAGATAAAGTATATTTTTAAAGCTGATAACACGAAAGGCTGCTAAACTATATTCTAATACTTTCATCTCAAAAACTAAGTTTAACTGAAACTTCAACTCTAAGATTTTCTTTTTATTTCTTATGGAATATTTCATTTGTATATACTATTGTAGATATGCCCTAGAGCCAATTATGTTGAAAGGTTCAAGGATATCAATACTTTTGTATATATAATTTTATGATTAGTTGTAAAAATATTTACAATTAATTTAATATCAATTATTTCATTTTGCATTTATTCAGTTACTATTATTTAATTTCATTTATATGCCAAATGAGATTTTGTGATGTATTATATGTTAGAACCATATCTACAAAGAGTTATAGATATGAGTACAAATTTTCTAATTTAAATATATTTAAATTTATTTCTAACTAAGATAATATCATTAGGGATAGTGACATTGCATTACTGGTATATTTTGTTACTGCCATTAATTAGTATACAATGCCAATAGTTAAGTGACGAGTCCCATGTCATAAAAGCATAAACATGGATAAAATATTAAAAAATGTATTACTGAATATGGCCAAACGTGATGAATCACAAGGGTGATTCTTTACCGTCTATTATTCATCATACAACCATACTAATGTATCACTAGTTCTTTGATATGAGATATCACGGCTGCCTTCTACACTAAGACACATCGTTCACTAATGTATATTGTATTAGACTAGTCACGGTTGGTAAAAGAAGTTTAATGGCAATGTATTCTTATTATATGAGGACAGGTGAAGATCAATATGAAATTTGTTGGCTTAGATAAATGATTTTAAGAGTTTAGGTGGGATTACAACACACAGTCATAAAATCTCTGACTAGAGTACGTAATTTCTATAAATGAGTTTAGTAGATACACAAATCTTGTATATAATTGAGTTCTTGATTCTAAAATTAAGTAAGAATTTAACAATACCATGACCCATACTCCATCGGGAGTCAACAATAGAAGAACTTTACTACACGTAAATGCGACAATAATAGGTTTATTCAGAATTATAATTTTTATGTTTAAGAGTTATAATATCTTGTTAAATGTTACTTATAATTATTGAGAACTTTGGTTATAATGAGTTATATCAAAGTAATACGAATAAATTTGTATTTACTCATATTCAGTTCATAATAAACTTAAAGAGTTATACACAATAGTTAATAGATTGATGATAAATAAAATATATCATTAAATTAATTAATGATATTTTTTAATTAATAAAAATTAAAATAGCTCCGATATTTTGATTGGATGGCTATTACATTATTTTGAATAAATTTTTTAACTAACATACACTAGCACTGGTAACATTAAAAAATTTTTTGTTAAATTTTGGTATACCGCAAATATGATTTGACAGGTTAAAAGAATGATAGTTATGGTTATATTTTTATAGTAATTAATTAATTAATTAATTAATTAATTAATTAATTAATTAATTAATTACTTAACAAACAGATGATTATGATTTAATCTCTTTTTAATGTATAGATAACTTAAATTATGTTAAGTTCCATAATATCTACCAAGTAAATGTGTGATATATGGGTGATGGAAATTAAAACATATTTCATACACATGAAGGGTGGAGATTTAATCACCTTCATCATTTGATGATTTACCCATGTGATAAAATAATATATGGTTAAAAGTTAGCCATATATATATGAATGATTAATGTAATTAATTGGTATAATTAAAATAAATAAAAATTATTTTATTTTGGCATAAAAGAAGCATGAAAATTTGGCCAAGGGTTTGAAGCAATCTATCCAAGGTTTTCACTAAAGGTTGGTGAAAAAGGAGAGAAAAAGAAAGAAAAGAAAGTAAGAAAACAGAGAAAGAAAAGAAAAGAAAAGAAAATTTCTAACAAATTTTCTCTCTAAACAAACACCATAAACTTTGTTTATGAAACAAAAGTAAAAGCCCTAAAAGAGTAGTCTTCTTAAGGGTGATACTAGAATCATCATCAAGTTATTAGTATATAGATAAACCTAGAGACAAGTTGAAGACATCGAGTTGTTTTGGATCGTAAAAAATTAGGATATAATTTTTCTTACTTATACTTTATTGTTTAAATTTGTTTAAACAAAATTTTAAAGTTTGCATAATTTTAATTCCGATCTTCCTAAAATTTTTTCGTATAACTGTATGATAATTGTTACTTTTAGTAGTGAAAATTTTTTCATAAGATATATAAGCAGGTAAATCATCTACTCTTAAATTTCACCCTTAAAGTATATACAGTTGTTATAAAAGCTTTTGGTGCATCTATTTCTTAATATAAATTTATCAAATTTTAAATTACATTACCTTGAAGATTACTTGAGTTTATATAAAGACTTTTTTTTAGCAAAAAAATATATTTTTTCCCCTATCTCATAGAAACCTCTAGGTTAAATCATAAGAATCTCCTAATTAAAAGTATCACATAAGAATATTGTTTTAACATTAATTTATTCAATTCAAATCAAAAACAAAAACTAAGGCTACCAAATTCTTATGGAAGTGTGCCTTACTACTGGTCAAAAAATCTTACTAAAATCCAATCCTTTTTTTTTTTTTTTTTTTTCTGTATAAACCCTTTTGCTAGCAACTTTACTTTACACTTAATTAATCTAGGCTTGTCAACTCTTTTTTCCTTGAAGATCCATTTAAATTCTACAATTCTTTTATTCTCATGTTTAGAAACTAATCTCCAACTTTCATTTTTCACTAGTGAGTTCATCTCTTTTGTTATGGCTTGCTACCATTTATATTCATATGGGCTATGTAAAGCTTTTATGATTGAATTTGCTTTTACATTATTCACTTCATCGACATTGAGTAAGGCATAAGAACTTAGGTCTATATAACCATACTTTTCAAGTGGTTTTACTTGCCTAACCCTATGCCTTACTATATTATAACCTTGTAAGTAAGGTTGTCTTTGACCTATTTGGGCTTCTACTCAAGTAGAATTCAATTATGGCAAATTAGTTTCTTCAAGTCCCACCTCAAATTGAGTATTACTTGAGTTTTAAATGTTTAAACTTGAACTTTTATTGTTCTAGCTTTATTTTCTAGCAACCCATTTTCATAAAAGCCTTTTAACCCTCTTTGGATATCTAACAAAAACATATTTGATAGCCTTTTAGATCTAGTTTTCTTTATTTAACATGTGCAAAAGCAATGAAGCTAAACACTTTAAGATGGCTTAAAGTTGGAGGCTTATCGAACCATAATTCCTTAACAATTTTAAAGTTTAAAGTTGAGGAAAAGCACATGTTCATGATATAAACTATTGTGGTTATATCTTTTACCTAAATAATTTTGACAATCCTAAATTCAACAACATGCACTTTACCCTTTCAATCAATGTTTTGTTTAATCTCTCACCAAACTATTTTATTGAAGGGTAAAACTTAATGATTTATCCTTACGATTCCATAATCTTTGCAAAATCTATCAAATTCTCCACTTCAAAAAACTTCATTTCATTGTTAGTTTTAAGAACTTTAACCTTCATTTCTTTCTAATTCTCTACTAGGTTTTTCAAAGTTTTAAGACACTCAAATACCTAGTTTTTACTTTTAAGGATATATACCCAAGTTTTCCTTAAGTAATTATCGAATTGATGAAAACCTAGGACCACCTAATGAAGCTATCTAAGTAGAACCCAATAAATCAAAACATATCTAATTTAACACATTCTTGTTGTATGTGTTCCAACGCTAAATTTTACTTTATGGTATTTTTCAAAAATATAATGTTCATAAGTCTAAAGATGATTTTCAGTAACATTCCTTAATAAACACAGTCTATTAAGTTTTAACAACTCTTATTCTCTCAATTAGCTTAATCTTAGGTGCCACAACATCATTCTCTCTCTATTCTTGTCCACCATTGTATTTACTTTTTCTTGAATAGATATACTATCAGGAACATAAATCCATTCTTTCTTACTTCTTTTAACATCACCATTGAACTTTTTGTCACCTTCAAGATCCTTTTTTTAGTTGTAAAATAATGTTCTCTTATAATTATATGTATGAAGACATTGAGACGATTCTTTAGTCATATTTGCTACATGTCTCCTTCAAGATCGGCCTATAAGTAACGTCACCCAATTTTTTAAGATCAAGAGCCAGGCCCACATTTCCTTTAAAGGTCCCTAAGCCCAGAAGTGGTGGTAATGAAACTCTTAAACATTTTTGTGAAGAATGGGGGTCACATATTATATGAGCAACGAACCTTGAACACCAATCCATGTGTGGGAGTGAGTGAAAACTAGTGAATAATGATTAGCAAAAATAAGGAAGGACAAGAAAATTAAAAACAACTTTCGACCAACTGTGACCACTTGTACTAGGCTAAATGCGTAACTAAAAAATAGTTTATACAATAGCATCCTTGTAATTGCAATTTCGAGAATTTTACTAAAGAAAATGACCTCTTGGTGTAAATGGGATTACAAGGATGGTGTCTATCTATTGGTAAGAGAGAAGAATAAATGGAAACCTATACTCTTTTTAATGCAAAGAAGAAGAATTAAGGCATTGTCAAGGAAAAAGGATACTTGCTCTTGCGTGCATGAATTAAGCTAATGTCCACGAGGAAAAAAAAAAAAAAAAAAGAGGAATGTCCCATTTTTTTGTAAAAGATGTCCTATTATATAGATAATGGATGTTCAAGTTCAACCAAATGCCTATTGTAGTTTCTTTTTAGCCAAAAATTTCTCATATTCTTTCATTAAAAAAAAAGGTTCTAAAATTCGAATATATAAGTCTAAATAATTCCAAATGATATGTTTATGTTATATATAACATAAAAAAATATATATATCTAAATATCTAAAAAACTAGTAATTTAATATATCACATACTTATAGATAATTGATTAAATTTTTATATAAGAAAATAATTAAAATTAATAAAGGTATCTTTTGAATTATAATTAGATAAACTTATCCAGATATTCAACGTTAAGTAAAAAATCTTCATTAATTTTATTTACATGTAAGTACTAAATTATTGGTATTAAGTTGATAGAAAAAACACCTTCCAAATATTTAAATGACTGGAATTTTCAGTGTTTAGTAAAAAATGAAATATATATATATATATATAATAAAATAATTATGAATTTATTAATTATTTTAATATTATTGTCTTGTGATCATATATCTTGTTGGTTTAACAGTAGACCCAAAAACTCAATCTACTAGGTAAGGTCCCCACTCAACATTTGAAAATATGTCTTATATAATAAACAAAAGCTAACTATTATCTTGTGATCACATATATAATTAATTTAACACTAAACTCAAACACTTAAATTATTAGCTCAATATTAATATTAATAAAAAAAAAATCTTTTATATGCATGTATAATTTGATGCGAATGTGTCAAAAGTTATATTTACGATTATACACTTGATATTCATACACAATTAATTAGAGTTATATATTATTATTTAATTTTAAATTCAAATTTTATAAAATATGAACCATATGCCTCAGAAAATAACCCCACATGTGTATACTTCACACGCGGTGGAAAAATTGGGAGATTATACTAAAAAATGAATTAAAGTTGTGGTTTAAAATAGAGAGTATAGGAATATTCAAATATGGTTAGTTGAATTAGAGATGAGAGACATGATGCCTATCAAATTAAAAAGTATCAAAGACCAGCCTCAGGAGTTATTCTTTAATTACACAACTACACCCACTCACCTTTGTTCTCTTTGTTTCTTCTTTTTCATCTTATTTTATGTCCCAAATTTATTTTTTTTTTTTTGTTATAGATCAAAATGTCACGTATCACTTGAAACCTACCATGCAATATGGTCATTAGTAATTTATGTTGTATTTTATAATATAATTTATAATATTTTTTTAAAAAATAAAATATTTAAAAATAGTTTATTTTCTTTTAATATCTAATAATTTTACTTTATAAGTAAGGATAAAACTTAAAAAGACCACCGTTGCTAACACGAAACAAAAAAGAAATTAGGTTCAATTTATATTTTGATATAATTAATGTCTTAGAAATAAATATAAAATAAAATTATGAGTATTAATTAGTTTAACTAGTAAATTTTTTGAGGCAAGTGAGAGGTAAAAATAAAATCCCTCTCAAATTTGAAAGGGCAAATGTTAAATATTTGTTTAGTTATATATATTAAAATAAAAATAAAATACATTTAATTTTTAAATTTTTTTATTATTTATTTTAAATTTTATATATTATTTATTTTAAATTTTTTATATTGTCTATTTATTATTTTTTATTTTTTATTAAAAATATAAAATACATGTATTTTTGACAAATTGGTCAAATATTATATATGTTACCAACGACAAGAAGCGAAATGAATAAAAACTTTTAATGAGAAATTCC
This sequence comes from Khaya senegalensis, assembly GCA_032402905.1. Classification (NCBI taxonomy): domain Eukaryota; kingdom Viridiplantae; phylum Streptophyta; class Magnoliopsida; order Sapindales; family Meliaceae; genus Khaya; species Khaya senegalensis. Next base: position 1,279,016 of record CP135555.1, on the reverse strand, counting down.
AACCAAAGACACTGACTCGAGATTTTTTTTTTTTTTTTTGTGAACAAATCAATCTGGAATTTGTTCGTCAGACAATATACGTGTATATGTGCTGCTGATATTGTGTCAATATCATCTTTAGTTGACAGCTACAATTAAGGAGAAAGAAGAAGATTGTACGCGTTGGATACGGGGGCAACCAGCAACCCATGCATTGAAAGACGAATATTACAGTCATAACATCTCCACTAATGAACAAGAAGATAATAATAATAATAATAATAATAATCCCATTCGAATTCTTGAAGTCATACGATTTATCAAGAACATACATATAAATTCTCAATCACTAATCACTATTTAAAGGGTTAAAATATTTTCTTAATTCACATCAAATGTTATTTATATAATATCGTAATTTTTTTAATTATAAAAATTATCTTAAAATTATGTTGCTAAGTGTTTCTGTAATATACATTTAATTCGTATAAATAAATTATAATTGAATATTAAATTAATTTGTGTTTGCACAAGAGAAATTTGTTATATAGAGAGAGGGAGCAGAAGTCTCTCTTTTTAAGATAATAGAATTCCAATTGACAATTAACAATTGCGCACCATGTTTCAACAACTGTGTGTAAATGATACTTGGTGTTGCCACTTTTCCCATGGATGAATGTTGACTTTGTTTGGCATTTCGCTAGTTAATTAATTAATTACTTGCAAAAGCAGCTCAATATTATATCAATTATTGAAAGTTGAGTCAAAAGCTAAATGACATCATACATCAAAAACATATAATATATGAAGAACAAGAAGCTACTGTATAACCGTGTAACTCAGTCATAAATTTACCTCTTTTCTTTTTTCCTTCCAAGTTACAAGTTGAATTTAAATCCAGATACTTAAGATGTGTTATGACATATCACTCACTAATTACTAATGGAATCAGTAACACGCATAAAATTAGAGGCAGAATTTGTCGAATATGAACATAAAATTCCAGATTGTAGTATAATAAAAATGATGTAAATTCTCGATAAATTCCCAGCTATAATGTTAGAATTTGTTTTAAGAAAATGCTTTAGTAACAGATTTGTAAAACATTGCTTCAAAAATATATAATAAAATTAGAAGAAGAAGAAGAAAAAAAAAATTCTCTTTACAATTCTAGTATTTCTGTTTATATTATATTTATGTTTACTATTCTAGTATTTCTGTTTATATTATATTTATGACTAACAGAAGGGGAGGTAAAAGAGAACAAGAAGATAGTAATGCAAAGACAAACTGATTAAATAACAAACAAAAAAGAAGAATTTTTGAAACATTTAAAAGAAGAGTTTTACAGAAATCTAAATTGTTAAATTTGCAACAACATATACTATTAGACTTATTATTTTATATCAATACTCTATGATATCCTGATCAAATTCACAAACCCAATAATGATATAAAGAAGAAAGAAAGTTGTTCTTGTACTTGTAATATTTTATGCAGCACCTTTTCATCGTACGACTAGAATTGCTCTAAATGCTCATCCACTCAACGTTCAGAAGAGAAAACAAAATTTAGCTCAAATTGGTTCAAAGTCAAAGGCAGTGCAACTGTGACCTAGTCCTACACCATTCAAATTCAAAGCAAAAAGAAAGAAATTTATAATACAATTAACAGAATCCACAAGTTTGACGTACAGAAATAAAGTCTTGCCAGTTATTTCGCATTTCCAAAATTTCCATCACCAACAACAACCGTTTATGAGGAATAAATTCAGTGGGTTATAGTTCATAGCTAGACTGCCAAGAATTAATTGATGGGTTTGCAGTTATTTCGATTGTTGCATTTTGGGCAATAAGCATGTAAAATAATGCATGATATGGATCGAACTTATTCTATATTTATTCCCTTTCCACTGGTAAGTACCACTATACATGCATAGTTTTATCAAGGATAATATCACCAACGACCCATGAACTTTGTCAAAAATAGACTCAACTTTGTTAATTTCAATTATTACTCAAAATCAACTCTCCCGTCAAATTGTAATAATTAGATTTAACATATTATGCGTTAATGATATTTACAAGAGCTTATGAAAACTGTAAAAAGGTCTCGTATATGGGTATTATTTGCTCTTGTTATCTTAACATAAGGGTAATTTTTAAATAATAATTGAAACTAATAGTATTAAGTGTACTTTAGACAGACTTTGTAAGTGCTTAATGAAATTATCCCAAATTCCCATCTCATCGGCGTCATATCAAACAAGATGACACAAAGAGGAAAGGAATTTAATTTAACATCGAAGAATTTTGGACTATCAGACAACATGTATTTACTTCCTTTTGAAGCATAATTGAAGTAAAGAATTTGCTTTCAAAACGACTAATATTTGTTGACAATGCTATCAAATGATGCCTCTAATTCTAGCTTTTCACTAAAACTAATCTAATATTATTCCATTGACCAAATCAATTTTTTTTAGTACCAGATAGAGAGAAGAAAAGCAAAATAATTTGGGATCAATTTAGCCATTATTGATTATATGTTATTATCTAAACAATACAAAGCATGAAAGCTTTACGATGGTCTCTATCGAATAGAGTATCACTCCGGTGAAATAATGGTAAGAATGGTATAATAATAATTAAAATAAATAAAGATCAAAATTGCTATTTGCAAAGGTGGGTGGAATAATCGCTGGACCTCATTCCTTATTCTACAGAAGATTGCTGACCACAAACACAAACCCATTTGGGAAAGCAACATAATACTTGCATGCACTTATTAAAAATAAAAAACTTATGTCATTCCTTCAAGAATCCACGGCATAGAATCACATACATCCACCAAGAAACACAATTTTAATAATTATAAACAAAAGCAAAATGCTTTGTTCTTCTTTTGTTGCATATATAAATACATACTATTCTTTCCTTCATCAATTGAGAAATAAAACACTTCAAACTCTTCCTCCGAATAGTGTGCCCAAACACTACACTAAGGGAAAAAAATCAAAAACCCTAAAAAAATGATTGGGTGGGGTGATGTTTACAATGTTATTGTGGCAATGGTGCCACTCTATGTTGCTTTAATGTTAGGTTATGGCTCTGTGAAATGGTGGAAAATTTTTACCCCAGAACAGTGTGATGCTGTAAATCGTTTTGTTTGCTACTTCACTCTTCCTCTTTTCGTAGTTGAATTCACAACTCATGTCGATCCTTTCGAAATGAATTATCGATTTATCGGAGCTGATGCAATCTCAAAGCTGGTTATTGTGATTGTGTTAGCTTTCTGGGCTAAGTGTAGCAGCAAAGGAAGCTATTGCTGGTCAATCACAAGCTTCTCTTTGTGTACTTTAACTAATTCTCTCGTTGTTGGAGTTCCTCTAATGAAAGCCATGTACGGCCAAATGGCTGTCGATCTTGTTGTTCAAGCATCTGTAATTCAAGCCATCATTTGGCTTACAGTTTTGTTGTTCGTTTTAGAATTTCGAAGGGCTGGAACTACGGCTAGTTTTTCGGATACAAATATCGGAGATGCTGAGAAAGTTTTAGAAAGAAGCCATGTAAATGTTGAGACAACTTCAAGGCCTTCTTTTTGGTCATTGATGAAAGCTGTTTGGCTGAAAATAGCCATGAACCCTAATGCATATTCTTGTGTTCTTGGCATAGCTTGGGCTTTTGTGGCAAACAGGTATAGATAATAAAAAACTTATATTATACGAAATTCATGAATAAGTATATTAGTTTAACTTTTTTATAAAATATTATTGATTTGAAGGTGGCATTTTGGGATGCCAAGCATTATGGAAGGATCAATATTGATCATGTCAAGAGCTGGAACAGGCACTGCCATGTTTAGCATGGGTGAGACTAACTAGATAGCTTTTTGCTTCTTCCAACCGTTCTTTATACCTGTATATTTCTTGTTAAAATGTTTTACCAACTGGGGTATTTACAAATTATGCAGGGATCTTCATGGCTTTACAAGAAAAGTTGATAGCATGTGGGCCAAGCTTGACGGTATTTGGAATGGTATTAAAATTCATCGCAGGGCCAGCAGCAATGGCCATTGGTGCTATTGCTATGGGCTTGCATGGTGATGTTTTACGCGTTTCCATTATTCAGGTGATTTTATATCCGATCACTACTGTCTGTTTATACGTAATTTAATACAAATGTGTTCATCCTAAAAAATGGAAATATGTCGAAAGCTAGAGAGCTCTAATTGGATAATATTTATTTAAGAGTGCAATAGAGTATGATGCAATCATATGAACTAAAAGTTAAATTTATTTTATTGCTCAAAGTGTATAATTTACGTTAAGAAAGACTCGGTGGACACTACCTAAAAAAACATAAAGAAACTTTGGTATCACAGACTTCTCTGTGTTATTTACTGTTCTTTTGTTATATGTTGTCGCAGGCAGCACTGCCACAATCCATTACCTCCTTCATATTTGCTAAAGAATACGGACTGCATGCAGATGTGCTTAGTACTGCGTAAGTTAGTTGCTTTCATATAATCAATGAAAGTTAATGTTAATATATTTAACTCAATTATTTTTCATTTAGTTTATTTGAAAACATTTTTGCAGGGTTATTTTCGGGATGATCGTATCACTTCCAGTGTTGATTGCTTATTATGCAGTTCTGGAATTTGTACATTAAACCCAGCTACTGAAAAGACACCTTTTTTGATAGAGAGAGAGACAGAACATGAAATTGATGAAGCTCTTATTTTTTGTTTTACAACAAGTGGAAATATTACTGGATCTCAATCAGTTTAATATTTGCTATAAGTTTTAGCAAACTAAAACAAGTGAATTTCAAGATTAATGTTAGTTCTACTCACATATATATGGTCTGCTCTCTAGCAAATACATTGATAATAAGATATATCAGACACTATTGTGTTATTCTATCTTTATTTCAATCTTTCGAATTGACACTTATCCAATATATATTTGTCAAATTCATGCATGTCTCACTTTAAAAATATTATTAAAACTCATTATAAATATGAATATTTCAGTTTCTTACTCAACTAAGAGAATTCAATCTGAAATTACATATTCTTTTCAATTTGTCCATATATCATTTGAATTTGATGCTATGTAAGAAAGAATTAGCTACGCATGGAAATAAATATGGAACTTTAAATGGGCATTAATTCCTCGTAGACAATATTCCCTATCTCTTAAAATGACCTGGTGATTTTGCATGTCCAGAGGTGGAGGCAGAATATATTACACATGACAGTACCAAGATATTAATGAAATGTAAAATATTCTCCACTTTCGTCATATTTTTCAATCTCTACAATTTTTTGTGTTTTACAAATATTCAACTTAGTCGATGTGACACCTCACCATACGATTTGTGTTGTTGATGGTGTATGTCCAAACTCAAAAATCAGTAATATAATAATTAATTGCTTTAAAATTTATTCGTGGGTATCACTACTTGAGATGATACACTTACTGGTCACGCTTCCTGCATTCGCCAATTGTCTTGTCTTGTTGTAATTGATCATACGTAGAAGGCACCTAATAAATTAAAATTTTGAGATTATTTAGAAGAAGCTACGTACATAGAATCAAATTGTTTATCTCTACACACTTTATTTCCAAGTACTAATTGTCAGGGAGAACTCCAAGTGAAAATTTGAAAGGAATAAAATCTTTTTTGAACAAAAAAATAAAAAAGAGAGAAGAAGAAGAGAGAACAAAATAAAATTAAAGAGATTAAATTCTAAAAATAATTTATAAATTAAGAGACAAAAAATTTAAATTATAACATTAAGAAACAAAATAATCTATTTTAATATCACCAACAAAAAAATAAATTAGATATACTTTATCTGTTTAAATCTAAATTATTTTATTCGAAAAATCCTTGATTTTTTCCAAATAATAGAGTGCATATCCATAATGTAAGCTTGAAGCTTATAACTTCAGGTTTTATAAGCTCTATTGGAGAAAATTGTTTTGGATAAAATTTAGTAAGACATATTAATTTTTCTTTTATGGAAGTAACATTTCTTTTCACAATATCTTGACCTTTTCTTTACACTGCTTGTGACTGCTCGTTTGTGAATTACGTATATCTTGCTTCAAAATATAGATCAATTATTCATTGAATACTATTATGATTTTTAAATGTAACAGTTAAAGTGTTTGGTAAAAATTAATTATTAATGAAACCGCTGACCTATTTACTTATACTTGGAGATTTGGTGATTATACTTCACTTGTACAATTGTACCGTATAATTATTGCTTCTGCAAAATTACAACACCTCGAGTCCAAACATATTCTAATTAGAAAATGAAATGATTGCATAAACTCTAATACATAATTAAACATATACTCCATCACACCTCCTAAATTAGGATTCGTAATTTAGAGTTTAAAAGGATAGTTATAAAATTTCAAAAATTTTAGCAGAATCCCTACTATATATGGACAATATTTATAAAACTTGCAAACCTAAAAATTTCTACAATATTCTCAATATTTCTCATAATATTTTAAACTACTACCTCAATACAATATATCACATTAAAATTTAAAATATTTATTCCATAAAAAATGAACAATCTTCTTAAAATATTCTAACAAACATAATATATACAGTAAACTGGTCCTTCAAAATTTATCTAACAAAAAAGAATAAGGTTTTTTCAAATTCACCTATCTCCTACTGCTCCAATAGAACCTGAAAAGTATGGTGTGAGTTAATACCTCGTAGATATTCACATACAAAGTTTTTCAAATAATTTTATAATAATTATACTTCCAATTAAATAAATCATAAATGTCGTAAATAAACAAAAATAAGTATAAATAATAATAACACGACAACAATTTAATTTAGTTATTACTATGTCTAATGCATAGTTTTGGGGCACTATTTCCAGGAACTGCCGTCCAAAAAATATGTAACTTGCGTATTTTAAATACTCTATACCCAGGGACCGTCGCCCATAATTTCAAGTTTACAGGTTTTCACCGTGAAACTGAAATCAGGTCCATAGTCACTTGTGCTAAACAAAGGCCATACACTATCTCACAATCCACTCACACATAATAATAATAAAACAACTTATTTCATATCATTTCACAATATTTCAAATATCAAAAATATAGTTTAATAATAATAACATTTTCAACTTCTCGAAGAATTTATACAAAAGTGAACAAAACAGTAATCGTATTATTGAAATATAATTTTTCATAAAATTTTAATATAAAACCCTACTTTCCAATTTTTTAAAACATCAAAATACTCAATTATATGTAAAATACCTACTTAAATCAAAAGACACCGATAATTAAATTTTTAACTCCTTCGATCTCTCCCTTCTTAACCACCACCGGATATTATTTTGAAAATTAATAAATAATTACTAAAATAAACTAATATCTTATATTGTTTATAATAAAATATAAATAAATTTTCGACTTAAAATCAAACTACAGCTCAATCTAAAAATTCTAAAATTTTAAATTTTTAGAATAAAAATTATTAATACTGATAAATTATAAAAATATCCCTACAATATAGATAATTATAAAAGAACCCCTTAAAATATAAATAATTATAAAGATGCCTCAAAAATATTTATATTTAAGGCCCAAAATTTTAAAAAATTATCATCTAACTTCTAAATTATACAAATTTTTATTTTGATCCTAGAATTTTTTAACTATTTACATATAAAACTTTTAATTTACAAAATTGAATAAAATTTTCAAAACCCTTATATTTTCACTCCCAGTCAAATACTACAATTTTTCATCCAATTTTTCAACAATTCTCAAAAAATCTTCCAATCAATCTGTCAAATTTAATTCAAAATCTATAGATCTAGAGTCCAATAACTTAATATAATAACAATTTTAACTATTAAACTATTAAAACAAAAATCTATTTATTTTATCCAATTTTAACAATTTTTACATTAAAATCAACTATTTTCTTATCAAAATGAAGAACAATGAAAAATCTTACCTTCAATTTCTTATTTTTTCCCTTTATTCTTCTTCTTCTCCTCCTCCTCCTTCTTCTCTTTCCCCTTTTCTTCTTCTCTTTCCCTCTTTTTTCTTTTCTTTCTTTTCTCTCCCCGCAGGTTCCAGTAACTTCTTCCAATATTTCTTCTAATTCATACTTATCTACAAATATATATATATATATATATATATATATTCACATGGGCCAAGATTTTATTTTTAAAAGAATTTTTGGGCCCAATTATTTTAATGGGCCAGATGTTACAATCCTCCCCCTTAAAGAAATTTCATCTTCGAAATTTAAATAAGCATACCTTCAGTTTTAAAATAAATGAGAATATTTTCTTGATAGTTCAGACTCAAACTCCCAAGTGGATTCTTCTTTCCCATAATATTGCCATAAAACTTTTACCAAAGGAAGAATTCTTCTACGAAGTACTTGTTCTTGTCGATCAATAATTTAAATTGGAGTTTCTTCATAGAAGACGTCTTCAGTTAAGGTAAGGTTCTTCCATTCTAAAATATGAGAAAGATCCAGTTGGTACCTTTTAAGTATGGAAAGATGGAAGACATTATGAACATTTGATAATTGGGGTGGCAATGCTAATCTATAAGCCACTTCACCAACTCGCTTTAATATTTCAAAAGGGCCAATGAATTTTAGAGCTAATTTTTTACCTTTTCTAAATCAGATAATACCTAGTTGAGACTTAATTTTCAAGAACACATGATCCTTTACCTCGAACTCTAATGGTCTCCTTCTATGGTTCACATAACTCTTTTGGCGACTTTGGGCGATAAAAAGTCGTTACCTAATTAATTTTACTTTTTCAGTAGTCTCCTTTACCAACTCGGGACCAACTAATAAAACTCACCAACTTATATCAAACATACAGGTGATCCGTAAGGTCTCCCGTACAAAACTTTAAATGGTGCCATTCCAATACTAGACTGATAACTATTATGGTAAGCGAATTCCACCAAAGGCAATATTCAGCCCATGAGTCTTGAAAATCCAAAACACAAGATCTGAGCATGTCTTCCATAATCTGTAAAACCCTTTTAGATCATCCATCTGTTTAAGGATGATAGGCCGTACTAAAATTTAACTTAGTACCTATAGCCTTCTATAAACTTTTTCAAAATTCAGATGTAAATCGTGGGTCCTTATCAAAGACAATAAATAGAGATACTCTATGCAATCTGACAATCTTCTGAATATATAATCTACTCATGGCATCAAGAGAATCTGTATTCTTAACAGGCAAAAAGTGAGCAGATTTCGTTAGTCTATGTACAATAACCTATATACCATCATATCCCTTTCGAGTTTTAGAAATTCCCTTACAAAATCCATGGTTACATGCTCCCATTTTCATTATGATACTAGGAGAAGGTTGATGTAATCCCATTGGCTTCTGATGCTCTGCCTTAACTTGTTAACATACTAAACATCTAGTTACAAATTCGCCCACATCCTTTTTCATTCTTTTCCGCCAAAACTGTTTACGTAATATCTAATACATTTTTGTACCTCTATGATGAATAGTAAATTTAGATTTATGAACCTCACTTAAAATATCATTTCTAAGTGATTCCATCACTGGCACAAAAAGTCTACTTACAAACCTCAAATCTCCAGACGAATCAATTGACTATCCATCAACTATTTCACCATTTTCTAACCTAGCTCGTATTGCTTACGCTTTACGGTCATTTTGTTGAGTTTTAATCACCTTTTGAATAATAGTAGGTTGGGCTACTAAATTAAATAAGTAAGGTTGGTCTTTGGCTTCACCGATTCTTAAATTAAATTCCTCAAACTGTTTACAGATCTTTTCATGATAGAACGAACCAGCTAACATGCCTTGAGACTTCCTACTTAATGCATCTGCCACAACATTAGCTTTCCCAAGGTGATAATGTAAAATAAAATCATAATATTGCAAGAATTTCATCCACCTAATCTTTCTCAGATTCAATTCTTTTTAAGTGAATAAGTATCGAAGACTTTTATGATCAGAGAATACATCAAACCTTTTTTATATAGGTAATGCCTCCATATTTTTAATGCAAATACAATAGCGGCAAGTTTTAAGTCATGAATAGGGTAATTTTGTTCATATATCTTTACCTGACGTGAGCCATAAGCTGCAACTTTATCCCTTTGCATTAAAACATCACTAAAACCTACTCTTGAAGTATCACAATAAACAGTATACCCTACACCATGCTCAGAAATAATCAAAATTGAAGAAGAAGTTAGCCGCCCTTTCAATTCCATAAAGGCTTGCTCACATTTATCACACCACTTAAATTTCACTCTTTTTCTGGTTAACCGTGTCAGTGGTGCAGCGATTCGAGAAAAATCTTTTACAAACTTACGATAATATCTTATCAATTCCAGAAAACTTCTTATATCTGTCACACTTTTTGACTTATTCTAATTTTGTACTGCTTCCACTTTAGAAGAATCAACTGAAATACCTTCTTCAGACACCATATGTCCTAGAAACTTTACTTTAGTCATCCAAAACTCACATTTACTTCGTTTAGCATATAATCGATGCTCCCTCAACACTTGTGGAGTCCTTGAGTAAATCAAAATATCATCCATAAATACCACTACAAATTTATCAAGATATGGGTGAAAAACTCGATACATCAAATCCATAAATGCTGCAGGTGCATTTGTTAATCCAAATGGCATCACCACAAATTCAAAGTGTCCATATCTAATACGAAAAGCAGTTTTTAGAATATCTTTATCTTTAATCTTCAGCTGATGATAGCCTGATCGAAGATCGATTTTTGAGAAATATTTGAAACCACACAACTGATCAAACAAATCGTCAATTCTAGGTAATGGATATTTATTCTTTACTATCATTCGATTTAGTTGTTTGTAATCCACGCACAATCTTAGGTTACCATTCTTTTTTTTTTTGGAAAATAAAAGTGATGCACCTCAGGGAGAAGTACTAGGTCTTATAAATCCTTTATTCAACAAATCCTATAATTGCTCTTTCAACTCTCACAATTCTACTGGAGTCATTCTATAAAGTGGTATTGAAATAGGAAAAGTTTCAGGGTACGTTTCAATAACAAAGTCTATTTCTCTTTTTTATGGCAAACCAGGAAAAACATCAGAAAATTCATCAAGAAATTCATCAGGAAATTCATCAACTATAAGAATAGGTTATGTTTCTATCTCACTACTCTCTTGATAACATAAATTAGCTATCTACCCAAAATAATCCTTATACTCTTTATACTCAACATAAGCACAAGGTTGGCTATTGCCACAAGGAAGAGTAGTAGTTACTCTCTTTTTCTAACAATTTATAATTGCACTCTAAAATGATAATCAATCTATCCCAAGAATTACATCATAATTCACCATTCTCATCACGACTAGCTCAAAAGATATTTTGCGACCCCTTACATCAATTTTACAATCTTAACATATCCTATCAAGATTCATATTATACCCAACAAGCATTTCAACTAACAGTTCAACATCTAAAGGTTTAGTTTCTAAACCCAATAAAGATTCTAAATTTGAAGATACGAAAAAATGAGTAGCACCAGAATCAAACAAAACTTTAACCCTGGTATTGAATAAAAGAAAGATACCTTCTACTACTATATAATCTGAGCCATCCACTTTATGCGTAAGTGCAAAAGCCCTACCTTGAGTATTTAGTCTGCCCTGACTTTGTGATTGCTGAGATCTTTGAAATGACTGCTCATTTTACCTCTGGTTTGGTTGTCTACTTTGTTGAGATTGCTGTGCTATATTCTGAGTATTTCTCCCATCACAACTAGCCACCTAACTTTGAGCTCGCTCTAAATGTGGACACAAATTTTTGTAATGGCCAAACTGCCCACACTCAAAACAAACCTCTGTTGTTAGACAAAAATTTTAATTGTTTTAATATGTGAATTGATCTCTTATCTATCTCTTCTCACCCCATCCTAACGATTTTTGCTTAAAACTTCTCTTTTTGGACTCCTTTGTGCTTTACTTCACTTCCTCCTCATCTTATTCAGTCATTAGGGCATGATTCACCATCTTAGGATATTCTTCAAGGTTCAACATGATTAGTGCATGTCTAAATGACAGCTTCAACCCATTCACAAATCTTTTAATTTTATCCTTCTCCTTTGAAATCAAAGGAGTAGCAAAACGACTCAAGACTTCAAATTTATTTTCATACTGTGACACTGACATGTTACCTTAAGTTAGATGTATAAACTCATCCAATATAGTATCATGAAATACTTCAGGAAAATATTTACTCAGGAAAGCCTCTTTAAAAGTCTCTCATGTCTATTCTTCATCTTGCCTAAAAATTTTCATGGCATTCCACTGATGATTGACATTTTCAACAAGTAGAAAAGTTACAAATTTGACTCAGATTTCTTTAGGTAACTGCAACCCATCAAGAATATGCTCGATTTACCCAATCTATTCTTCAGCAACTAATAGGTTGGCTTTTCCATTAAAAATTGGTGGATTTAATCTTTTGAATTCACTCAGTACTGATGTGCTTCTAATTTCAGTACTTCCGTTATGATCAGATGACCCACTATTTGCAAAACTACGAATTGCACTAACAAATTCTTGCATAGTCTGACAAAATTCTCCAAACTCACCTCCTCTTTATGAAAAGGATGACACAACTTCTCTATTATCATCAGATATACTGAAAAGTATGACACAACTATAATAGTTAAAGCGTACCAACCAAATAAATACAACTTATAAATAACAGTAGTATAAGATATAAGTCCATAAGACATAAAAATAATCATTGAAGATCCAAAATAGTACAACTATTATCTAACTATATTAAAATATCTATAGGATCTATAGTCTAAACTTTGATACCAAACTGTCACGTCCCCTAAATTAGGGTTCGTGATTTAGGGTTTAAAAGGATAGTTATGAGATTTCAAAAATTTTAGTAGAGTCCCTACTATACATGGACAATATCCATAAACCTGCAAGTCTAAAAATTTCTACAACACTTCTAATATTTCTTATAATATTTCAAACCACTTCCACAACACAATACATCATATTAAAATTTAAAATATTTATTCATAAAACATAAGCAATCTTCTTACAATGTTCTAGCAAACACAATATATACAGTAAACTAACTCTCAAAAATTTATCTAATAAAAAAAGATAAGGTTCCTTTAGGTTCACCTATCTCCTATTATTCCAATGGAATCTTAAAAGTTGGGTGTGAGCTAACGCCCCATAGATATTCATATATAATCAGAGTTTTTCAAATAATTTCATAATAATTATGCTTCCAATTAAATAAGTCATAAATGTTGTAAATAAACAGAAATAAGTATAAATAATGATAACACAACAATAATTTAATTTAGTTATCACTATGTGTAATGCATAGTTTTAAAACACTATTCTTAGGGACTGCCGTCCAAGAAATGTGTAGCCTGCGTACTTTAGAAGCTCTATACCTAGGACCACCACCCATGATTTCAAGTTTGCAGGCTTTCACTATGGGACTGAAATCAAATTCATAGTCACCGATGCTAAACAAAAATCATACACTATCTCACAATTCACTCACATATAGTAATAACAAAACAACTTATTTCATATAATTTCACAACATTTCAAACATCGAAAGCATAGTTTAATAATAATAATATTTTCAAATTCTCGAATAATTTATACAAAAGTGAACAGAACAGTAATTGTATTATTGAAATATAATTTTTCATAAAATTTTAATATAAAACCCTACTTTCTAATTTTTCAAAACATCAAAATACTCAATTATATATGAAATACCTACTTGAATCAAAAAACACCAATAATTAAATTTTTAGCTCTTCCGATCTCTCTCTTCTTGGCCACCACCTGATATCATTTTTAATATTAATATATAATTACTAAAATAAACTAATATCTTATGCTGCTTATAATAAAATATAAATAAATTCTCGATTTAAAATCAAATTAAAGTTCAGTTTAATAATTCTAGAATTTTGAATTTCTAGAATAAAAATTATTAATAATGATAAATTATAAAAATATCTCTATAATATAAATAATTACAAAAAAACTCCTTAAAATATAAATAATTATAAAGATGCCCCAAAAATATTTATACTTAAGGTCAAAATTTTTAAAAATTACTATCTAACTCATAAATTATACGAATTTTTATTTTAACCCGAAAATTTTTAATTATTTGCATATAAAACTTTTAATTTATAAAATTGAATAAAATTTTTAAAATTCTTACATTTTCACCCCCAGTCAAATTTTATTTTCATCTAATTTTTCAATAATTCTCGAAAAATTTTCCAATCAATCTTTAGAATTTGATCCAAAATCTATGAATCTTGAATTCAATAACTTAACATAGTAACAATTTTAACTATTAAACTATTAAAACAAAAATCTATCTATTTTATCTAATTTTCAGCAATTTTTATAATAAAATCAACTATTTTCTTCTCAAAATAAAGAACAACGAAAAATCTTACTTTCAATTTCTTATTTTTTCCCTTATTCTTCTTCTTCTTCTTCTTTTTCTTCTTCTCTTTTCCCTTTTCTTCTTTTCTCTCTTTTTCTTCTTCTCTTTTCCCTTTTCTTCTTTTCTCTCTCTTTCTTTTTTTCTTTCTTTTCTCTTCCCGCAGGTTCCGATAGTTTCTCCCAAAATTTCTTCCAATTCATACTTATCTACAAATATATATATATATATATATTCACATGGACCAAAATTTTGTTTTTAAAAGAATTTTTTGGCTTAATTATTTTAATGGGCCAGGTGTTACATTCTCTCTTCTTCAAAATGAATATTATGAAAATATAATATTTGCAAGATATTACCCTAATCAGAACCTTTCCCACACGACCAAGACATACTCGATTTGTGCTTAAAAAATAACTTATCAAGATCTTCTTTGAATGAGAAAGCAATGGCATTTGTAAATTCAAAAAACTTTCTTTGGTTACTTAAACCCTCAAACTCATCACAGCCATTTTGTTCTAAAACAATATGGACAACATCGATTGATGCATTCGAATGAGTTTGGTGTACACATTAAGATTTGATCAAAATGTTTGAAGAAAAATGTTTGGACATGTTGTTCTTTATTCATTAAAGCTTCAATTACTCCAAGCTTAGTTTGGAGTACTACTAGAGCTCTAACATGAACTTGCAAGATTTATTTTGTTTCATTTAGATTAAAATATGTTTACTTTAAATGCTCATCACTCTCCCATTCAACATTATTCTCTGATATGGAAATATAACAAACAAAGATAAAATGTAACAGTCTTTGCTATTCTACAAAAATCAAATTTCATAATATCCAAATTAAGTACAATTGAATCGTCATTTATATTTCACAAGTTGTTTGGGAGGAAAATTGTGGCTTCTAGGTTAAAATTGACTCGTTTGTAATATGTGCTCTTTAAATTTTGTCTCAAACATTCAGTTTACAATAAGAAATTGAGGGTCATAAGCTCTAATCTGTAGTAAGATATGACAAGTTAGTTAATAATCTAATTTTGTATAGATTAGGCTATTTGACCACTGAGAAAATATGCAAAAAATAAAGAGAATATTTCTTCTTTATTATTTCTGTTAATTAAAAGCAACTAGGTAAAACAACCTCTCTTTTATACTAATCGTTAGTCTCCTAACTAACCTCATCAACCTAACGTACATTGGTAAAAAATTAGTAACTACTTATAACAAACTAACTAACTAATACAACTATAAATCCTACTTATTGCCAACTGTACAGATGCCAACTTAACTCCTACGTTAGCTACTTCTCAACTTCACCAACTACTCCACATTAGCTCAAAATTCACACTTCTCAACTTCACATGAATCAACAACCAGCTTGGCTCCTTCCCAATCATCTTTCAACTCAGCACAGCTTGTACTTCTGCTCAATTCATCTTCCATCTTACTCAGCTCAGTTTTTGCTTAGTTCATTATCATCTACCTTTAAGCTCAGTGATCTAAAGTGAACATTGAGCTTGGATCGAAAATAGCTAAATTGACAATAAGCTAAAGGTTTAGTCAAGATATCAGCAATCTGTTCTGAACTAGAAACATGCTTCACTCGGTTGGTCAACAACACAACTGGGTGAAAGGTTTGTCCTTAATTACACATAGCACTTAACCTGATTTTTACAATCAAGACTAACGATTCAATTTATGAAATTGTTGAAATTCTCTTAAAAATTAAAATTAAAAAATAATAATAATTTTAATTTATTATATACCAAAATTTTCTTAAAAAATTTAGTAAAAAATTAAGATTAAAAAATTAAAAAATAAATTTGATTTTCTTGTATATATATTAAAATGTCCTTAAAATGTTATAAATTAAAAACTTCAAAATTAATAAATTTTAAAAATTAAAAAATTAATTTTAATTTTTTGGTTATGTATTGTAGGACTATTCTATATATACACCAAATTAATATAAAATCACAATATTAATTTTTATATTTTTATTTTTAATGGTATTTAAGTGTATATACAAAAAAAAAAAACTAATTTTTCTTAAATTTATAATTTTATTTTTAAGAATATTTTAATATATATAAATATTAAATTAAAATTAATTTTTTAATTTATTTTAAAACTTTTAAGAGCATACCAATAATTTTTTAAATTAAACCATTAAACTATAAGCAAACTAAACATGTAGACAGCAAAAAAATAAAATATTATCTAGTTGCTTACTAAAATTTATGATATAAAATACTAGCATTATGTACAAAGAAAAAAAAAATACATACCTATGTATGTTAATTAACTTATCAAACCACATACATAGGTT
Source organism: Khaya senegalensis (assembly GCA_032402905.1). Classification (NCBI taxonomy): domain Eukaryota; kingdom Viridiplantae; phylum Streptophyta; class Magnoliopsida; order Sapindales; family Meliaceae; genus Khaya; species Khaya senegalensis. The sequence continues at coordinate 1,262,161 of CP135555.1, read as the reverse complement.
CAATACAAGTATTTTTATGTCCCTTCGGTATCCATGCGACCGGAAGGAATTGGAGTGCTAGCTTTTGCATTCTCTTTTTTTTTTTTTTTTATATGTCAATTATTTTTTTTTTTTTTGTATTTCTCTTTTCTCAAAAGAAAAACACAATTAAGAAAATGGGTCACACATCGTGTATGTGTGCGCGCGTGTGTGTGTAAATGCATATATAATACTATTTTAAGATTTTGATTTAAAATAAATTTATTAGATTTGGTCATTCTTTTTAAACCAATTTATTTAATAAAGTATGTACTAACAAATTTAATCCAATTTTACATAATGAGTTTAATCAAACCCAATTAATAAATAGAATAAAGAGTCTTAGTCAAATGTAAGATTCTCCATTTATATCAAAATTTGTCTTATAAATTTATATTCTTATTATTCTCAATTTTAATATATAATCCAATATGTTCTTATAACGGTAGTAGTAATATATTATAATTTTATGTCGTAAGTAATAAATGGTATTTAATAACACATTACGACTATCCAAGTAACAAGAATATCAATAGAATATCAATAGAATATCAATGATTCGGCATCATCTTATCCATAACCAATATTATCGTATAATTTAATTTTTTTATCATAAATATTTCAATTAAACGTGATGCATGGAATGTATCACCATCGTATAATATAATCTTCATATTTCTTTAATTTTTTTAGTATACTTATTCAAAAAAAAAAAATGAGATAAATATGACTCATTAGAATATGACAATGTACTTTTATAATTTTATTTAATTAAAGAATTTAAAATATTACTCTCACTATATAGGAGCGACAAATCATATTTTGATCATATATATTTCTCTATATAAATTATGATATATTCAACTATTTTTTTTTAAAATTACTCTATTACAGATGACATTTGAAAATATAAAAATATGTCATTGTTAATGTTGAGAACTATAATAACTTTAAATTCAAGAATCACATATATAATTATTATTATGATAATCATTTATAACACTCATATAATGATTTATGTAGTGTTTTTAGGTGAGTTGGCCTAATACATTAGTTAATTATCTCGTAACTATATATTGACTTAATATCTTATATTATAACACAAAACATATTATCATCAATGACTATACATACTATTTTCTGTGTATTATTATTATCCTATTCGCAAGAATATTTAACATAAACATTTAAGAATAGTATTATATTAATTAAATATATGATTCTAAAGATATTATTATATTTATTTATATATAATAATAAAATAATATAAAATATATTAATCGAAAATATTATGACATATATAAAATAAATATGTTAAATATTCAAAAAAATATATAAGTGGACTTTAGAACATACACCAACATAACCTTAACCCTCAAAGTTAGGTTAAGAGGTAAGTATGGACCTTTTGTCTAGCAATAATTTTTATGAACATCAAAGGTGGTATTTGTAATCTACCCTGACAATAATATAATACTTATAATTTGTGTAAGAATCTCTGTTTGGCATCTCTATGCATAGAACTACTCTTCCTACTTAATAATATTTGAGATCCCAACTCTCCTATATGTTGTATTTGTACAAATACACATGAAAATATCATATTACTGTATGATAAATTTTATTAATCAAAAATATTAATTTTATTATTAATTATTTATAAACACATATAAAAAAGTTAGATCCGATAAACTCCAAATTCTCTTTTTTAAATTAAGAATGTGGGGTTAGGAGAGAATGAGTAAAGAATACGGAATGAGGGATAAAGAATAATATATATATATATATATAT
>CP135555.1:1181822-1245352 GCA_032402905.1 Khaya senegalensis | reverse complement strand
AAAAAAATGAATAGGTTAAGTATTTATAAAATCTCATTTTTATCTTACAAAAAATTCTCATTTTTAAAAATATAAAATCTTTAATTTTTACATTTTTAAAATAAAAATTTATAATTGAACTAATTTTAATAATCACGAAAATATTTTGTAATAACTAAAATAATTATATATAAATAAGCAATTTATAATGTCTATTCGTATATATTCATATTATATAATTTTATATATATTTATTGAATTAAATAGTTTACATTTTTACATAAGTAAGTAATTTATAATATTATCATATTAAAATTAACATATAATTTATGTATGTTTATTAAATTAAATTAGATATTAAAATATGAAAAAAAATTAAAAATACTTTCTATTAATTTTCAAAACCTCAAATAAATATGTGTAAAATATCACTAATATCTAAAATTATAAATAAAATTATTTTAATTATTTACTATTTTAATTAGTCAATTAATGGTCAAATATAACATTTTTATTATTAAAAAATATTTTCTATTAATTTTTTAAAAATTAACATTTACGTGTGATTTTATCAAATTTAAAAAAAAAAATTTGAAAACCACTTACTTTAATTATATACTATTATTTTTTCTTTATAAATATCATTATAAATCGTTATTATTTTTCTCTTTTTAAAATAAAAAATTTGCATAAATAATTATTATTTTATATTTTTATTTAGCAAAATTTACGTAATTAATGTAAAATTATATCATTATTTTTTTTTATCTAAATTAACAAAAAAAAAATATTTTTAATACAAAATAAATAAATATATTTTTTATTTATATAGATTTGTTTTGCAAATATTTAAAGGTTAATATGGCGATTAATTAATAAATCAAATAGTCCAATAATATTTGTTAATCATGACCATCGTAGTAACCAAATATACATCATTATCTAATAATTTATTAAGAACTTTTAACGTGTGAAAATAAAAGAAAAGAATTTCCACTCCCTGCTCTTGCAAGCAAAATAAATACATTCTTGCATGTACCTAAACCATGAACAGCATAACGGAATCATTTTTCCTCTGATTTCATCTTAATCATGCATTGTCTGCAATATTATCTCAGTTCTCTTTCCACGCTTTCTCAACATAATCCTATCAAGTCTTTTAAACAACTTCACACTTGAATCCAATCCAAAAAGAATTTAAAATGCACTTTCAAAGGGACATAACCGACTTGTACTTTGATCGGGTATTGGTATACAGGATAGGATAGCCTTTGTGAACCAACATCGAAGAAGTAACTCAATAATGATTGAAGCCATGTCAAAGAAATAACTCAAACATGATCCCCATCAATTAGCACAAACTTAAAAATTTTGTGGCAAAAAATGGCAGAAATGATGCATGATCTTAAAAAAATCTAAGTTGCTAAACTTCCCAAAGACTATTCAAAATGATACTGTACGTCAAAGACCTTATTCAACTCAAAAACCAAGATACTTCTCTACTTGATCTTAGTAACCTTATGACGACTAGTTGACTGTCTTTCAAGAAAATCTAAGCTACATGACTTGTATGGCGCCAGAGGAAATTGAGTTTGTGTTCCGTGCTTCAAGAATAAAAGTTCTTTGCATGAAATGTTCACATTATGCAATTCAAAAATCAACCTGTTGAAATATGAACATATAACCAAACTAATCAAGGAAAAAAGAAATGCAACATTGTAATCTTGTAAATTTCCTCAACCAAGTTTTGTCATATTAACAGAGCTCTCCTTGTTTATAGCCACGAAATAATCTAGATTCTAGATTGTAGAAACACTGCAATGGATGATGTAGTAACAAGCCTTAGTAGCATACTAAACAATTAGAAGAAATCAAGGACCCAACTCCATAAGCACAGAACAAATTGGCAATAAGGTTTGACGTGTGCTATCATCTCCAGGGTTTAATATTCACGAAGAATAGACAGTATGGTGATAAACCTAGATAGATATGCATTCAAGAAGATACAAAAACCAATTAGAGCAAATCGAGTAGGCTACAAAAGAATGCAAAACCTTTCTTGAGCATTAGCCAAGCTCTTGATCATAGCAGATGCCATACTCAATTTTTTCATCTTCTTGAGATACCTTCTATAGTTTCCTCAAGAACTTTTACAGAAGATTGCTATGGTTACTGGAGTGAATAAGCTCTGTGACTGCTTCTGTGCCATTTGAACAGCCACCTGGAAAGAAATATGTCCATTGTGAAATAGAAAAAAACAAAGTAAACTCCAAGAAAGACATTAAAATAAAAAATTATATGTAGATATGCAACTTACTACTTGAACCAAGGAGAGAGATCCATCATGGAAGAAATCAGAGGCCGCAGAGCAGAATGAATCCAAGCTGACCTCTGGCTTCTGCAATACGAAACCTATCCATCAAAATGATTAAGGCAGTCAACATTAACAAATAAAACAAACTGAGGCTGAGTCATGTGTAGAAGGTGAAAGGGAGGGAAGGATTTTACAACAGGAATTGAAGTTGAAATTAAAGAACTCTGCAAAATCAGATAAGCAGTAGTTTTAATAGTAGAAGAGAAGAAACAGATGTTGAGAATGATGACGACCAAGACGGTGACTAGAAGTCCATTGCAAAATAGGCAGAATTTATGCAACATTAAGAAATAGCAGGGGCCTGATTGAACGCTTCAACACAGAGCAGCTAAAATACAGATTCACCAAAAGCTAGACAAGTGAAAACAACTTGTAAAAGGAAGCTTCATATAATAAACTGGACAAAAAAATAAACTGCAGAAACCAGAAAGATGGGTTTCTGGAAAGATGAAATGTTCACATTGGATTTTACCAATTGTGACAATATTTTCAGATTTTTACACAAAGCAGTAACATGAAATTCAGAGTCAAGTCTGTCAACTGAATAGCATTTTCAGAAGAACATAATGAACTTGACATGAAATCTGTACGCCTCCAATGATCGGAAATGAATTTACAGATTACTTCATTGCCCAACCAAATATTGAAGAAAGCAACCGGCCCATCACTTGAGGCAGTTTATCCCTCTGCGTCAATGTTGTCATCACTAGAAGACATCTGTCTAGCCTCTGACAATGAAAGATGCCTGGGCTTTCCTGAACCTGCTTCTACAAGGCCTTCCGATGATAAATTTAATGCACCAGTTCCAGATGATGACCCCAAAAAGTGTCGAACCGGGGCATCAGCTGAAAAGTGTCGAACCGGGGCATCAACTGAAGATGATGTTGAGAGATTGTATGTGAAAATTCCCATTGGGTGGTCAAACTTGCAGCTAGGTCCAAACTTGCATATACCATAACGAGAGTAGAAGATGCACAATGGTTCTCCCTGTTGAAGTTAGGGAACAAGCTTTATCAAATCATTAAAAACACGAAATAAAAATAACAACATATACAACAAATCACGAAAAATTTCTACAACTCAAATGAGCATGCATGGACATGGCAGTATTTTGCATAACATAGGTGTCCTCTGAATAAGCAAAAGCTCTAGTTGCCCAAATCTAGATAAAGATGATGATTCAAGGTCAAAAGGAAGAAAATTCTTTTTCAGCAACATATATTTTATATATTTTTCTAGAGCAATGTCAACAATTATTAATTCAGACATACAGATAAGAGAAAACCTGAAGCAATTCCATTGAACGGACATGCAAATGAAGGAACCACAAAATTTAACTGAAAAAGTTCCATTAGCATTGAACTATCAGAAAAGCCACTTGCCATTTGTTAAATTAGAGAACACAAAATTCAAAGATAGAGCTGTTTAGTTGTGTAACTCACTGGACGTAATGGGAGACCTATGGGACTCAAGACACAGTCTGGAACAGGAAGCAGTCTTTCTCTTGGATGATGGAACCTACAAACTGCACCAAATTTACAGTCTCCAGTTTTCATGTAAAACTGGCATTCAGGCTGGCCAGGTCGCTCGGGAAATACATTCTCACCCTGCAAAGCATAAAACCCTACAGGGGCAGAGCCAGAACGAAAAGGAGATATTGCCCCTTGAGATCCTGAATTTTCAGGTTCACTTTGGCGTGAGGCTCCATAAATTTGATTGTTTCCTGCTGTTTGTTGCAGGTTCTCAGAAGAAGAAACTGACCCCAGCTGACCCTGGAAAAAGGGCATCCCATGAATATGCTGCCACATCTCAAACTTCATAAGTTTTATCCAGCAAAATCAAACTTGTTTCATATTCGAAGGGAAATCATCATATCTAAAACTATATAGATAAATATAAACTGTTATAATATTAACAGAACCAAAATGAATGCTAGAAACTGATTATGAAACTCACACTAAACCATATTTGTATCTAACCAAATTAGGCAATTAGCAAACCTCAACACTTTAATGTTTGCAAATCAAATATAAATCATTAGTGCATATGTTTTTGTACTGCAAAATACAGGTGGTATCACATCCATAAAGATATAATATTTAAATAAGAAGACCCTATTATAGATTCATGCCAGGAAAAGGAAAAGTGAGTAGACATGATCATTGAAATAATTCCTTTGAAGCATAGGTGTACCACTCTTTCTAAGAATGGTAAAAACATCTTCCTGATTTGAAGGAAAGCTTGTAAATCAAGTATTGCCATACAAAAACAATGCATCACAATTCAGTTATTTTCTTTCTCCCCATATCAACTTTAATGTTATAGCAAGACTGAAGACCGTGATTCATTTAAGCTCTTTCCAGTGACACTGCTTGCAATCAACGCTAAACGAGCATTCTTAATGTATGATATAGAATCTGGTAAAAGTGGATCCAAAATGTTTACACTGTATGCACTCCAACCAGGAAATGACACCATCCCCTGAGGTAAAAGTAATGGTGCATAACTTGAAGGACCTTGCCAGCGTGGGCTGGGAATAAAAGATGCTCTAGACCAGTTAGTAATTCCTCCATCATAAGACTGTTGACCAGGAGTAGTCGGAGATTGAACAGTAGGATAAACAGGAGATCCACGCAATGACACCATCATGTTGGTTGGTTGAGGATGGTGGAATTTACAAGTGCTTCCAAACTTGCATTGTCCAGTTCTCAAATAATAAGCGCACTCAATCTCATTCTGTGGGGGAAGACAACAAAACAACAAAATAAGAATACAAATATCAATCAACCCTAGAACAACAAGAATTCAAACAAACAAAATATCCATGTCTCAGAAACAGAAGATACTTGCAGAACTACAACGTTCCTCGATTCATGAGCATGGATCCAACATGTTTGTTATGGAATTATATCTTATCTTGATATGTAAACTGTAAATTACAAAAAGAAATGGTTTCATTTACTTAAAGCCAGATCTATAGTGTCAAAAAGAAAATTCTGCCTGCCATTGATGATAAAATTTTAGATGCATGATCTGCTATATAGTTTCCTTTTATTCCAAAATATTGTAAATTAGTGCAAATGTAGCCTTGTTTTTGTCAACTATTGTGCACAGGCTAAAATTGGCTGATTGAATTATTCATATTCGGGGAAAGGTGAAACTAGAGGGGTTCAAAATGTGCCAAAATTACAAAAATGTATTCTAATTAAAAGAAAATATAGACTTCAAACCGGGCGTAGTGGATAGCCCAAAGTATTTAAGGTGACTCTTCCAGCAATCCCAGCCTTGTCTCTAGGATGATGAAACTTGCATGTGGCTCCAAACTTGCATGTTCCTGTCTTCAGGTAGTACTGAAGTTGTTCAAAGCATAATATTAGTTCACAAAACTCAAGGTACCCAATTAAAAAGTACATTTCTTTCTATACAGGTCACTAAGTAAATCTGTTAACCTATGCTATGCTGCGCTGCATATTTGCACCCAAGGAAACATTTACTGAGTTCAATTTTATTTTATTTCCATGCCCTTCACAAGAAGCACTAGGTCAACTCAAGTAAAATATGACCCTCTGAACCACTAGCCTCTATTCAGATATAATATATTTATTGGTGGACAACATATCCCCTTTTTTGTATATTTAATAAACATTTGGTATTGATTCAATACTATACAGAAAAAACATAAGACTTATAATATGCCAATAAAACATTATCTTGTAGTATCAACAGAATGAGCAACAGTACCAGAAATTGAGAGCAGAAGAAACATATTGCCACTATAAGGCAATAAGAACATTATAAGTCACACAGAATGGAAAACATTGTTGATTGATCACATTTCAACCTCAAACATTGCCCAAATCCTTGATTCTATCTACCAGTTCCCACCATTAACCTTAAATGCTCAAAATAGAGCCAAACAAGCCAAATAGAAGCCCTTCATTTCCTATTGTCCATCATCTCTCCATTACAGGGCTCTTAAATGCTGACAAAAATTATTCAAAATACGGCTGAACAAGGCAATAAAAATCATCTCTCCTATCGCATTACTACTGGCCACAATTGCACTAGCTAAGAATAAACGCAGTTTATTGTTATCCTTCAGTAATAATGACAGCCTAGTGACCACTCTTTTGTTGATATTGATACAACTGGATACAATTTTCAGGCGACCTAATTAACTTATCTACTTATGTCAGAACATGCCAAAATGATTGCAAAGATTCTGCTCTTCACAGACGTTTTAATGAATTGCAGAATTAGGAAAATCCTTAAGAACAGTCACTTTAGGCACCTAACATTCAATTTGGATTCATACAGCTTTAGTGTAATACCTACAGATTCTTAATATTAATTTAAAAACATGCTACCATGTGCCCAACTTAGCTTCTTCAATATTTTCAGTAAAATGAACCAACCAAAAAGAGTAGTAATGTTATCATTTATAAAATAGGAAGAATAACTACATGCCTGGCATTCAGGTTGTCCTACTCGTTCTGGGTACTCTCCCCTTATCCTTGCTGTGGCAATAGCCTGGAATTTTAAAATAACCTGAATGAACATATCAAACTCCAAAGACCCAACAATACATCACAGTACAATATTTGAATGATTATCTTCAAGCTTTGAGTGGAATACAGTAAACAAGAAATAGCATTAATACATGAAGCATCCCAATGTACAAAGAAGCACATGAAAATATGAGTGTTCGAGGGTGAACAGTATGTTGGTTGCACACATTAGCATAAATAAATGTACGTGAGAGCATCTGTTGCTGCATATGCGACAAACTTAGTAAGAATAGAAAATAAAGAAACAAAAAAACAAATAAACCAGTGGGGAAAAAAAAAATCAAATTTTGTTTGCTGAGAATATTAACAATTGCATCATCATTTAAAGCCAGACAAGATAGTGGCATGCTTTTGTTTCTACTCACTAAACAGATAGAAACAGGCTACAATTCACTAGCGACTGCCAATAAAACAGGGGAATAAAAAGGATAATTACAAAAAAAGAAAACTAAAATACATGCACAATATATGTCAAAACACAATAAATACCACATCCTTCTATTAAAATAGTTTGGGGATGCATTAGTTAAATGCTTCAATAGTTAATTTTGATTTCACATAGGAAATAAAAATACTTTTGTAGAACAATTTACATGAAGCACGACATGGTGCAACAATTTATGTGCCTAACCCTTTAACCAACATTGTGAGTGATATGTTAAGAGGAGGAAAAAAAAAAGGTTGCACATGAATAAATCTACCAACATAGGGCATGAATATTTCATTCATATGTTATTTACTCTCAAGTTCATAAGAATTTATCCAAATGTGCTTCAGCTTATACCAGCTTCCGGTTAGGAGGATGATTAAATCGACATGTTGCACCAAATCTACAAAGCCCTGTTCTGATGTAGTAAGAACAATCTGGCTCCCCAGGACGATTGGGTAAGGACCCAGATTCCATTGCTTCATTTGTTCTCAAGTTCATTTCCCACAAAGCATCTAAAATACCATCAAATGAGTAGGTTCAGAACACTAAATGAGTATGTTCATTGCCAAACAATGTGTTACATAATATCAGTGTTCCTTTTCACATAAACTATATCATGCAATATTCACGTTTTGAGGTACTCCTCTCGGATTTAACAGACACATGGTATGCTCAAAGGAAAGTTCTCAAAATGTAAAACAGTTGTCGTTTGCATAAATATATGGGACATTAAAACATCCACAAGAAAAAGTGAGAGCTACTACCTTTCCCATCTACACCTTTAAAATATCTTTGTTCTAGGAAATGAAAAAAGAGAGGAACATTTTATTTGCAATGACTTTGAAAAAAACCATGTAAAAGCACTTTTCTCATTCTTTCAGAGATCCAAACTTCACCAAGCTATATTTCAGATATTCAAAACATTATTGATGAATGTATGACATTATACAAAGAACCTTTCATTCTCCTTCAAGTCATAAGTAAGAATGAATATTGGATGCCTTACCATAAGTACAATTCTGTCAAAACAAGCAATACCTCCATCTCAAAAGATTGCACCCATTAAATACATTGATTTCAATCAAGTAGAACTCATGTCAAAGAGAAACACAAGCAAATAAAAGTCTAAGAAAGAAATAAAATAGAAACAAACCAGCATTGAACTCAAATCTATTTCAACACTGAACAAGATCAGTTACAAAGAACAGTCAGTCATAAAACAATCAACAACAGAAAGCAAGCATTGTATGATGGCAGTGGACAAAACATCTTCAATCCTTTGCCATTTTAAGTCATCAACAAGCACTTCTGAATTAAGCCAATTCAAATAAACAATTGTTCCACTTAATTATTACACAACCCTTATTTTCTGACTAAAAAAGCACCATAAATCCCATTATTTGGAATTCAAAAAGGACAGTTTTAACTATTATAGTACAATAGACACAGAAAACATTATACAAAATAAATGAGGTAAAATCATTTTAAAAGTTTCATGAACTTCTACTTAACATTTTAGAATCAAATGAACTATAAATAATCCTGATATTTTTCTTTATTGCCTTATTTCCTTGCAAAGCTTAACCCGAAATTTGATGCATCCCAACTGAATAAAAAAAAAAAAAAACCACATTTCATTAAAAGTTAATGATTGCAAGTCCAATTACCAACTAATACTGTTTATACGACAAGATAAAAAGCATCAAGCCCTTCTCCTTTTTGAAAACAGTAAAAAGAAACAGAACCAAAATGGAAAACAGTAGTACAGAACACCAGAACTCAAAACTAATTTATTTTTCAAATTTTGCTAAAACGGTCAAAATTTTTTGACTGTGTACCAATTTCATACGATTCACTATTACTGTAAACGAAATGGATCAGAAACTAGTTGAAACAGAAAACAAAAAACAATTGCTTTTAAAAATTATTAAATAATAAAGAAAACCAAATTCTAACAACAGATAAATCATAGAATTCAACGTGTGAAAGGACAAAATGGACAAGTCACAACAAGAACCCGCCATCACTCGAACCAATAAGTAGAAGAGAATGATCAAAAAAACGAAGGATTTTCACCAATGATCAATTGTAAAAGGGACAAAAAACACAATTCGCGATAAAACAAAAAACCAGCAAAACTGCATTTAATATTTAAAATGAATCACAACCAATACAAAAAAGAAAAGCCAGAATCGATAAACGGAGATAATAATGGAAATAGCTAAATTAAATTCGATTAAGGAAAAAAAAAAGAAAAAAAAACCTTGGTTCATCAACGACGGTGACAGTGAGGGTCCTTCGGTCACAGCAGCGCCTCGGGACATCGGAATTCCGGCTTCAAATTCCATTGTCTTTCCATCAACACCGACTGTCACGTCATCAAATCCCTCTCAGAAAAAATAGAGAAACAAATAAACTTCGTCGAATACCAGAGGAGAAACGCAGCGTTTTCTTCCTTCAGACGGATTGAGAGAGGGAAGAGACAAAGTAATAGTTCTATCTTTTATTTATTATTATTATTATTATTATTTTATTATTATTGTTTTTTGTTTATTTACCAGAGAGAGAGAGCGTTCTCTTCTCCTCTCCACAAAAAGCAAGAAAAGAGAGAATAAAAACCAACCATCCAAACCAGACAGCTCCCTTTTTCTCACCCGCGTTTTGCACTAAACGGACGACGATCGCACTTCCCACACTCCTTCATAATGTTTATTAATCACTCGCTCTCTCGCTCCGACACGTCATCCGACCCCACGTCTTCCGTCAATCAATATTAAACGGTAAGAACCTCGGCTTTATTCTATTCTGATGGTCAATGCTGAAAGAATAATTTTTAGTTCGCCACGCGGCGGAAAGACAGATGGCGACGGTGTTTGTTTTTGTACGCGCGCAAATGAGTGTCGAGTCGAACCGGGTACCAGAATCTCGGACCGCTTCACACAACTGCCTTTACTATTTCCAGATGATATTTTTTTTACATGTTCCAATAGCCGCTCTGTCATTCCTCTCCTCTAATTTTGCTTTTTATTTTTTATTTTATTTTTATTTTTTTTTGGGAAAATAAACTGAAAAGTTTTAAAAATACGGATTAAATAATATGGAAGGAAGCTCTCTAATTTTGTCGCTCGTTGCTGTAGTTGAATATGACAAGTCAACCAACAACATTCATAGCCGAAAACGCATGACATCCCCCGAAGGAATATTTTACATGTTTTGTAAATCCCAACGAACCTTAAGGGCAAATGTGATCTTTTAAATGATTACTATCATATAACAATGTTATATTATTTGTATACGTTTTAATAGTGTTCTTTTACTCCTTTAAAAGTATAAACATACGTTTAGCTAATATACAACAAGTGAATTAACTTGTTGAATCGATCAAATATCAAAGTTGGTGTAATTATAATTAACATCATGAATCTTCTTCTGTTAGAGTTGAGTTAGTATTCAATAAACTTTTCTAGTTTAAAGTTCTATCACAGACCAATGTTTGTCTGGTTTGTTAAGATTCCCCCATCACAAAATTTTAAACAAACGGAATTTATGTACATTTTGGGGAAAAAAAAATATGTTTGCACTGTCCAAAATACTCCAATTTCATTTTCTTTTACCATACCTTATTTGGAAAATAAAACTTTATTCAACTAGTGTTTACATTACTTCAAATACAATTGTCATTAACTATCGATTCTACCATATACTCTCCACTTAAATGTTTCCTTCAACCGCAAGTAACATATTTGATATTTTATAAGTTTATAATCCTAATATTATATATTTTTTTATTATATGATCATAAGCATAAATTCTTTGATACATTGTAATTTAATTGCATAAAAATACTTTTAAAATTTTCTTTTAGTTTCTTTTTTCCTTTTATTTTATATTTTGCTTTAAATTTGACCAATAACAACTGCTTAAGTGACTATTACAAACACACAATCGCCACAAATTTTTCACTAGTTGTATTATACTTTATTATTTTCCTTTTTTCGGTGGGTGGGGGGAGGGAGGACTGCATTGGATCAAAAATTAATATAAATTTTTAGGATTGAATTTTTGTTTTTTGGAATTAATTAAGTTCAATTTTAAAATAATTAAAAATAAAAAAATAAAATTAAGAAAAAAGAGAAAATAGAGTGAAAATATAAAATATATGAAACATAAAAGAGAAACATGCTTTCATCCTTCGTCTATACTTCAAGTTCTCCATAGTTTCAGAGTTATTCATTTAAACTCTAATTTAATTAGTTTGAATAATTTATTTATTTTATTATTATAATTACTATAATTCCTTGTTTGAACCCTAATTCAAAGTAAAGGTAAACTTAACATGAATGTCACGTGAAACAATCACTTAAGAAATATAATGCATATTAAATGAAAAAACATATAAGCATACAATAATAATTACTTCATCTAGATTTAGTCACATATTCATATATTTTATAGTATCAAAAATTTATATTGATATATTTTTTATAATATAGTGACAAGACATATATAAATAAAATAAATTATGCCTATTGCTTTATATAGGCTCCCAAGACAAATATAAGAAATTATGCATATCTTTGTTGTTTGTCATAGGCCACATTATTTGATTAGTTCTTGATTAATATCATCGGACTTCAAATTCTTTGATCTATAGGATGGTGGGGTTATTCTCAACAATATAGTATCGAAAGAGCCCTAAATGAGGCATAATTTATGGAGATTAACAATGCATTTTCATCACTTTCAGTTAGAATATTAGTTAGAAATTTCAATAATGGTGCTAGTGCTAAGAGTATGTAAAATCGGATTTGATTTTTGCATGAAATTAGAATCTGCTTTATTTAATAGAGTATCATATTTTTTTATTTCGTTTAATTTCGATTCCAAAACAAAATATCATATTTATTAATTATCTAAATTTTATAATTTTTAACTCTAAATTTTTTTTTTAAAAAAATTTAAATTAATGATATTAAATTAAAAAAATAATAAAATACATAAATTAAAATTTGAGTGAATAAAAGAGAATAAAAATAATTTATTAAAAAAATTAGTGTACGATAAATTATTTAAACATATTCTATTATTACTCAAATAGTATTACATATCACAAAAAAAAAAATTAAAATTTTTTTTTACAATAGTGAAATTATATATCTAATAATATTATACTGTGTATATATTTATTTATTATAATTTTTAATTTATTTGATAATTTTAAAATAAATATATATATAACATAATTTTTTAAAATTTTTATGTAAATAACATGATAAATCAAATTAAATATTATAAATATATTAATTAATTTTTCTATGTAGTTCAACGGGTAAAGAATGTTTACGGTATAAAGAAATAAATTATTTACTAAATCAAATATGAATATATTTTATATGAGAGTTACGTTTGCACAAATTTAATAATAAATTTTAGAATTATGTATTATTTTTGAGTTTAAAATGTTCATTTAAAATTAATAAAATTAATTTTTTGTAGTTTTAATAAAAAATTTTAAATATTGTTATTTTATTAATTGAATAATTTATTGAATATAGATTTATATTTATTTTATCTTCAAAAAATAAAATAAATTATTTTTAATTTTTAAAATTAAATTGCTTCCTTGGTTCGATTTTGGTTTCATGATCTCTAAAATCGAAATCTACTAAAAAAAAATCGATTCTAAATCAAAATTGATTTTTTCAATTTAGTTTACAATAGTTTCAATTATACCTGAAATCAGTACACAATATTACACTTAAACCAAGTGTAAATATTGAAATTCTTCCATAGTCCAAGTTGCATTAGCATAACTATCATTTAATAGCCCTAAAGTTGTACGACCTAACTTGATAGCCCATGTTGCACTAGCATAACAAATCCTAGAAAATAACCTTACTTACATATTACACTCAAACTAATAGTGTTTCTAGTGCAACCTATCATTTGATAGCCCTAAAGTTGTAACATATCATTACTTTCTTTATAAAACTTGTCTCTTGAACTCTAGTAATAATTTAGTATTTTTGCATATAGACTTTATTTTCATACATGCATATATTTTATAATTAGTTGATGTATTATTGAGACTCATTTTTACTTTTGATGATTTTATTTATTTTTATATTAATAAAAAATGGCAATTTTGAAATTTTGAAGTAAGGATAGAGGTATGTCAAAATTTATAAAAGCCCTTAAAATCCCCCTTTCTTCTTCACTTGGCTGACCACTACTCTTCCTTCTTCAATTCTTTCTTTTCTTCTCATCTCTTACCCTTTCAAAATTCATCAAATCCTTTTCATCTCTTCTCAAATCCTTATAAAATTAACTCTTCACATAGAAATCCCTTTACTTATCTATGTATTTTGGTTAAGATTTTTCTATGTCTCTCTATATCTCTCTCTAGAAATCTCAAAAGGAAACTTTAGATTGGGTAAGCTCAATTCAACAATCCTTCACAAGTTTTCAAAGCTTTCATTGGGTTTTGGTAAGGTTTTTAACCATTCTAAAGTTCTAAATTTTTATTTATTTAGTTATTTTAGTTTGAACATTAAAATGGATGCTTAGGTATTGTGGTTTAGTTCTTGAAGTTATGGACTTGATTTTGATATTTTGAGATTGATTATGAATGGTGTACAAAAAAAAAAAAAACTTTGTCATAGGATTTCATTGCATGAAAATAGGATAAATGGCAAGAGTTTCTAATTTTATGATCAAACCGGGTGTTTTTAAAGTTGAGTTTAATTTTGATTTGAAATATATTTTGAAACTTAATTTAGACATTAGAATGATTATTTGTGATGTTTAGAAGTTAGATTTAAAGTTTGAGTTCAAATCATTTTGAAAAAGATCGAAATTGGTATTAATGTAAAATGAAACAAATTTTCATTAATCTTAACCTTCTTATAGTTTTTACATTAATGTGAAATAAAATAAATTTTTATTAATCTTAATTTCTTTATAATTTTTCTTAATTTATAAAAAATAAAAAATTTTTAAATAAAATCTATTAGAGACAAAGTGGTAGTACTTTTAAAAAGCTTTCCAACAAGTGTTTACAACACTAAATCAAAGTTCATTTGTTATGCCAAAAATACTTTGTTCCTACTTTTTTTTTTTCCCTTATTTTACTATACAAAGCTTTCAACCAGCACCATGGCCTTAGGTTTGGGGCTTTGCGATGTTGGAATCTTTGTGTTCGAAATTTTGATTTTACTGTAGTAAAGATACTGTAGCACTATTACCATAGTGTGCTGTAGCGTTGGCAACTTGGAGCCACAGTATTAAGCATGTTATTTTTCTATTTTGTGAACCACTTTTGAGCTGCCCAAAAATTCTTTAAATTGAGTGATTCAAAAACCAATGGAGAGTTTAGAGAGTTTAGTTTATTTTTTAAAAGAGCACATTTTAAAATTTTAACTCTATCTTTCTTAAAATTGCTCAAATATTCTTAGAGATTATTTTTGATTAAAATCATGGTTATTTTTCTATAAATGATTTTATATAGACTCGAGCCTTAATCTATATATTGACTTAAAAATTTATGTTCATCATGCATGCTTATTGTATATTAGAGTAAATAAATATTTTATTAGAATTGAGTTTTTAATATAAATGCATGTATTCTTTAGGTGCTGGCACCTTGGGAAGAGATCTAGGTCGACATAAAGACTAGTAAGGGAGTGTACATCTTCTCTTAAAAACTGAGTATAACAATATTTAATTCATTAGGTAATTGTTTTTAAATTTTATACTTTTATTTTAACAAATTATTTAAGAATATTTTAAATTATTGGAATGCTTGATTTGTATGTAAATATTTTGATATAGAAATAAGGCTTGTGGATTGCATGTTATTACTACTTTGTAAATTTATAACTATAGTTTATGGAAATGGCCCTTGGAGTATACGCGCGTGCACACACACATATACATATGCAAATATATTTAAAACGTGTTATTTATAAATCTTGATTATTGGTAATGTATTGATATTGCTATAGTACTATAAGAAGTAGCCTATAGACGAATCTTTATAAAAGTCGCATAGGTGATTGGGTATTAGGTGGGGTTGGTATACGGAAGAATGTTGTTAAGGAGCTCACTTAGTGAAAGTAATGCAAAAACTTCACAATTATCACATTGCGATTACTTGAGCCAACACCAGTGAATAGGGCCATGATTTGATAAATGAATTTTATAAATTGAAATATAAATTAATTTTAAATAGATTTTTTATAATTTAAAATATGTATAATTTTTATTATAACAAAATTCATTGGTGGTCTTAAGTGTTTACTCCATCTAGGGTGACAACTTAAGAAAGAATAGGTAACCCGGGTTTTTATAAAGAAACCAAATACAAGCCTAAACTCGTATTTTATAAGATCATATGATGTTTACTATAAACATCTCAAACTATTGATGACAATTTTAAAATTACTTTTACTATTTTCCTAATAAGAGCCTTACTCTACTCTATATTAACCTTAGAGATCAACCCTCTTATTTATATGTAGTTAGAAAGATTGTTAAGATATCTAACACAAATTGAGTTACATGGTCCTTTAACTTTTTGATTAATGGTATTGATAAAGTCAAGGCTCTACAGTATAATTTTCTTAATAGTAGTGTTATCTTTCTTTAAGTATAAATACTATTTACTCAATTTTTTTGTTACGCTTTATAAGTAAAAAATTTCATTTACATTATTTGTTCATAATTATGTATACAACTATTTTATTTATGTTGTGTTACATACAACGTATTGATTATCAATAATAACATGCTTCACATTGCCATTTGAACTAAACAAAAGGTGAAGCATTTTAACAAATAGATGCAGAGACTTGGGGATATTAGAAGTGACAACGTATTTTTTTACACAATTATTTCACTCTCCGTTAAGTAATCAATTTTGCTTTATTGTTGCACTTTTATACATTTAACAATTTATGAATTGCTAACTTAAAATAAATGGACAAGTACTATATTTATTATATGACCATGTGCATGGGTAAGGAATATGCCTATTGGTCACATCACTAAAGTGCAAAGTATGTTCTAATATAGTGCTAAAAACATAATATCTTGTGGTATTGTAGGTTCCAATTCGTGAAGTAGTGAAAATTTGCCCTAAAGTTGAATCAAACAATCGATACTCTAAGGTAGAGATAGAATTTAATAAGATAATTGAAGAACTTGAAAGAAATCATTTAAAAGATTTTGAGGACATGAAAATTGTAATGAAGAAATTTAATAGTTTAAAATATTGAGTGTTAAAGATAGAAACGCATTTTGAAGGTTAAAAAAAAAAAAGTCACTGAAAGCTCTTTAAAGTTGTTACAATTTAAAGGTTGCACATATAAATATAAGTTATTTTCAAGTAATAAAAACTTGGGAGTCCCAGTGTCGATCCATAAAAAATTACTTATATAAGTCTGTTATCCAATTATCCAAGTATTATAAGAATTATAACGATGTTGAATTTTAGAATGTGAATTCAATATTAATAAATATCGAGGCCTTGAGATTCGTTTTAGAGAAATTTATAGAAATTATTCTTGATCTTTTTTTTTTAAATTATTTAATTAAAAAATAAACATTTAAGTACATAAAAAAATGCCTCTTTAAGAAAGGGTAAGAAAATAAAAGATTAACTTTCAAATTGATTTGCAAAAAATTATAACTTGTTTAGCTCTTGAAATATAAAAAATACACAAATATTCAATGTATCATTTATTAACAATGAATCTAGCTCTCTAACAACTGAAAATACTTTTAAAAAATAGATTTCATTTAATTAAAAGATTTTACATTAAAGCACAAATTAAAAGATTAAAGAATAAAAACTACAAACTCAACAAAATTTCACTCTTAACCCTAATTACAAATTTAGAAATAAATTGTAAGAAAAAGAGTGAAATAAAATATGCAAAAAACTAAGATCTAGGGATCTAAGGATGTGTGTATGTAAAGATACAAGCACCTATTTATAGAAAATTATAAAGGTAAATTGTCAAATAAGTTGGCTAAGTTTTGTTAAAGAAATCAGCTAAAGTTAGACGATTGTTGGAAGACTTTCTTTTACATACACTTAAATGTGTTGCCTAATTAATTAGTGTTGTGTTGGATTCTGTAGCATAAATGTTATAGATCATTTTCTTAGATTTTTAGAACATTTTTGATCATTTTATTTAGATATGTATTTTGCAAGTATGACCAAAATACATAAGTTTATCGGATTGGACCATGGTTGCGTTTTAGTTTTATTGAAGTCTAATTTTGTCCACTTAAATGCTTGAATAAGTTCGACATTTGGCCTACAATATTGTAAAGAAATCTATCCATAATTCATTGGCTCTTGAATTTTTGAATTGAAATATATGCTTATTAATTTATCAAAAACCTACAAAAGAGACTACCTTGAAAGAGCATACTTCTTCTATTACTAACAAATCTTCTACACAAAATCTAACCAATGTTTCCCATGTCATTGATATTTTTAATGGATGAAGGCTCTAATAAAAGACAAATATTTTTTCAATGACAAAGCAAAAACTTCCATTTAAACCACCGATGAGAATACCATTGATTATAAAATTACTCAATTAAATCAATAATTGAGTCATCCTTACCAAATGTTAGGAGATAAGCTTGTAGGTTATAAAAATGTTGATGACATTATTAACTTGCCACGAGACCCTTTTTCTATTCTATTGTTGCTTAATGAGGTACAATTTATTTGAATAGAGAGTTAAATGCTATTTCTTCCCATTTTTTTTCTTTTAACTTCATTACTTATTTCATGAAGCAGGACAATTCCAATATAAAACTTAAAAATACAAAATCACAAATTTTTGCAAGTTAAATCCTTTGGATTTGGGACATGATTGAATTCGATACCCAATTAAATACTAGCTATCACCTTTTGATTTTATATTTCATAAGGGCAGCAAATTTGTTTTTAAAGCTAAAGTGTTTGAAGTTTGTGAAGCTATACTAGATGATAAGTTTAAACTAATTCAATTTGTTTTTTAACAAAAAAAGTTGATTTGTAATATGTAGTGTGTTTTTCCTTAGTTTTATTTTTTCTTTTTGCTTTCTATAGTTATACCCTTTATATTTGACTTGTAATTTCAAACTATAAAAATTTTCATATTTATTTTTTTATGGTACTTTACTTCACTTTATTTTGTTGTGATGATAAGATTGTATTCTTATCACTCTATGCTAGCTAAAATTAGGTCTTTAGTGATTTATCATTGTTGTCATTGTTAGGAATCGTTGGTTGTGTTTGGTTTGTTAGTTTGGTGCCTTTGGTTGTGACTATTTTGTTCCTTCACATTATTTTGCTTTCGAGTGTATTTGATTATGGGCTTGCTACAGTGTTAGATGTTTGTCAAGTTATTCATATTGTTAAATTTTCTTATAAGATGGTGGCTAGTTGAGTTTTATCATTTTGTTGACATTTATTTTTGTTTATTTAATTTCATTTTGACTAGTATAAAATAGAATTATAAATTAGATCCCTTCAATATACCTTTTTTTTCCCTCTCTTATTTGTTATTCTTCTCTAAATATGACAACATTTATTTGCTAAAGAAACGATATATTTTTGTTGTAACATGGTTAGGGAGATTGTTGTGCGCTTAGAATGCTAGTGGCTGAATCGCAATCAATTAAAGACATTGATGCCAGAAAAGTAGGTTGATGGAGATGTAAATATAAACAACTAAATTTGTTTCATTGTTTTGTAACTGCTTAAGCTTCACTATCATGTAACATTGTAGGTTATGTTTGTTGTAGATTATTGGCTTTATTGTTGAGTTGTCCATGCATTGAGAACAATGTAAGGGTTTGAATGAGCAAATTAATTGGTTATTACCCACTTGATATGCGGCTAATTTTATGAAATTATGAAAACATATATATTTCATATGTATAGTCTAATAGCTTATTATTATTATTATAGTTTATTAGGAACCATTTTTACATCTTTAGATTAAAAATGTGATTTTCCTCCTATTGAGATAATAATCATGTTCTTAAAACAAATGACAAATGGCAATACAAGAAAAAAATTAATCATATGTTTGTGATTGTATATGACACGTGTAAAACTTAAAACTATTATGAAAACTTCATGTTAGTGGATAAGTTATATCATTAGTATATGTGAGACGTTCGTAGATATGGACAGATCATATAAAATATAGTATGTATGTTTCATATGTCGCTCAATGATGAGAGAATGCAAATCTTATGGTAACTAAACTTTCTAAATATATGGCTAATAGATGTGAACCCCATATAAAGAATTTATAAATTTAATACATTATACGTGTAACCGATAATAGTCATTTCTTATCATCAAACTTTGTAAATTCTAATAACATAAATCATCAAATGTTCAAACTTGTCCTTTTTTTTTTTTTTCTTGAGGTTGTCAATTGTTTATAAACTTAAAGTAAGTAGGGGTTCAACAAATGGCACAAATTCAACAAGATATTCTCTCAAAATTGGCAAATCTACGAGTAAAGATACAAAGTTCTTTGTCATAAGTTTGTTATTTATTTTTTTATTAAAGTACTTGGCAGCCAAAACCCTTCATTTGCAGACAGTCCCTCGTTTCCTTTACTAATAGTAATTTTAATGGCAACAATAATAAATAGGTTAATTTTGCTTCAAATGTACCTTTATTTTTTGATAAATTTTGAATCACTTCTTAAT
Source organism: Khaya senegalensis (assembly GCA_032402905.1). Taxonomy (NCBI): domain Eukaryota; kingdom Viridiplantae; phylum Streptophyta; class Magnoliopsida; order Sapindales; family Meliaceae; genus Khaya; species Khaya senegalensis. Next base: position 1,225,269 of record CP135555.1, on the reverse strand, counting down.
TTAATGTAAGTTTACACAACACCTTCCATCTTTACTCTTTACTATTAAAATAGGCTCTTGACCCCGTAACAATACATTTTTATCCTTCACCTTGTCTCTTAAAAAAAAGAAAAAGAAAAAGAAGGAAGTGGAGGAGAAATGGTAAGAAGATATTTGAAAATGAATTTGGAAGAGATGATGGAAGCTGGAATTCATTTTGGTCATGGTGCTTTAAGTTACATAAGGTCAATGAGAAAAAGAAAAAAATATCTTGAAATATAAGTTATTTTAATAAATTAAAAAATTAACTAGAAAAATTTATTTTTTAATTCTCTCTCATTTTTTTTATATTTTTATTTAAATATTATTAAAATATCATCGTATGACATAAACTAAATTCCCATCAAACAAATCAAAATCATCAAACCGGTCGGCTAATCAAATCAAAATGTAAACCATATAGAATAGTAAAACATTGCACAAGGCCAAGGCATTGAGGGAACAATGCAAGTTATGTTAGTTTAAAAGTTAAAAAATCCATTATCTCTTGTACTGATCTTGTAGAGAAAACTTTTTTTAGTTTATGTTTTTACATAAAGGAAGTGCAACTTGACTGTGCAAAAACTTTATATATATATATATATATATATAAAAAATATAACATATAACATATATTTATATTGTGTAATAAAATTCTTTTGCATGAACTTAGTTTTAGAATTGACTAAAAATATCTAAACTTTAAAAGATTTAGAACTAAATAGAAATATTTGAACTTGAAAAGCAAAGAGATTGTATTCGACAAATGAAAAAAAAAAAAAATTATATATCAATCTTTTACTTTGTTTGAGATTAAAATGTTATAATTTTAAATATAATTATTATTTATTAAATATTTTATCTCAATATATTATTATTGAATAAAAATATTAATCTTAAATGCTGAACAAAAATATTAATTAATTAAAAAAATTGTTTATTTGATCTATGATTTGAGGTGAATAAATTTATTATAATATTAAAAAAAGTATAAAATTAATGAATAACAGTTGTTGAATTAAAAAAGATTTAAAAATAATACTCTAAAATAAAAATGTAGTCTTTACGGCTAGGATTGAATAATTATGACAACCCTACACAAAATGACCTGGTGTTGTCCTTACAACATTTTTAAAACTTTAAAAATAGTTTTAAAATTAAAGTTTTAAAAATGTAGACTGAATGATTACATTAGATTTTTTTAAGTCAACCCTGATTGTACTTTGTAAGCTTAACTTTTTCTTCTTTTTTTTTTAAGCATGAAATCTTAAGGACAAAATTTATTAAAAAAAAATACAAAAGAAATCATGGAAACAGTAGAAATGGAGATGTATGAATAAAAAATCATGGGTGGGAACACGAGGATCCCGCTTCCTATTGGGCGTTAAAATAATAATAATAAAAAGGATATGGCACTTGCACTCTGTCTTTTGGGCATCTACCACGTTTATTATGTGTATTTTTAAAGGTGGAAAAAAAATAACGGATGAGAATGCTACACGTGGCAAGCTTCCATTCGGCCATTTTACCTCAGCTTACGGGGCTTATTTTTGGTTGTTTTGGGTTTTTACGTAAATTTACATAATGACCCACAGATTCTCCAAGCTTATTGAATGCATGCTTTTGCTTTGCTTGTGTTATTTCAAAATGATCACTTATTTCAAAATCCACTCACCTTGAACACTTTTCAAAAGTGATTCTCAAATAAATCACCTATTGTTTTTTCCTTGATTTCTATAAATAGTTCAAAGTAGATGTTTTCAAATTGATTAGTTCATAATATGATTTGCAAAGTATAGTTCTAACAATATCTTCATCATAATAATTAATTTTTTGTATTTTAATAAATAAATAAATAAATAATTTTTTTATATTTACAAAATAAATGTATTAATTTATCAAATAAAAAAATTAATTATTGATGCCATTATTTCATCACTAGTACATTAATAGTGGCCTTACAACGATACTATTAGACTATCACACTTAAAATTTTTAATATCCATACAACAGTAATGTTATTGGTCTATAACAAAAAAAAATTTAGTGATTTATGTATCAATCAAAGTCGTCAAATATGATTTATTATGAAATACTGTTATTTTATATGATCCAATCAATTATCATAGTGTATTATTTAGTGGTGGTGCACTCTAAATTATGGCCATTTGACGGTGGCTGTCAAAATTTGGTAGACACATGTGTTAACTTTTTTATGCTGGTGTAATAACATCATGATGTGAATTGTAAATTTTTAAGTTTGATTGTTTTTGCTATATTATTGTCAGGCTGACTACTCTATAGTTGATAATAACGGAAGGTGTTACGATAATAATTTAAATTATTATATTATATTATATTTTTATTTGATTAAATCAAGGTCAATTCGAATATAATTTTTTAATAAACATATTAGAAATTAAAAATTTTAATTTAATATAAGTATTAAATAATTAAATAAATTATAATTGTATCATATGTATATAACATTTTAAAAATCATTGTACCACATCAAGCATATAAAAATATATGCATTGTAGTTAATCTTTAAAATATAGAAGACAAAAATGTTTGTACATTATTTTAAGTTTATAAAGTAACTTTTTTACTCTATATACGAGATCTTCTTTTCATACTTCAAAGTACACCTTTGGTTGAGCCATGATGTCTTCTCAATATCCATGAAGAAATGTAATTATCACATTAGGTTGTTCTTACTCTAAGTCGTATTGTACTATTATTTAAAGTAACAACATTGATATCTATGTGAGCTTAACTACTGATGAATATATCTCATAGCAGTCAATGACTTCTTTTTATGAATAAAACTAGGTAAGTAATTGTGCCTTGAATTTCAATGCGTCATTCTAAACTTCTAATGCATGCCATCTTTCTTCCTAAACACTTATTTGTAGCAAACTAGTTTTTGATCTATAGAGTTAGGAACCAACTCACACATGATTTTTTTTTTTTGTATAGACTCCATTTCTTCTATCATAGCGACTATCTAACTTTCTCTATCAAGACTATTGATAGCTTCTTGAAATATAGTTTGACCATCTTCACTAGTTTTAAGTGTAACATGCGTTTCATCTCCCTATTTATACTTTTGTAATAGCTTGATAGTTCTCCCAGCCTTGATTACATTATGGTTGCAAGTCCTTAAGGAACCACCTCTTATTTTTTTGCTTCACCATCAATATCACCTTGTTAAAGTTTTGTGGTGATAGAAATTTCATTAACAACCTCTTTTTCATCGTCATTTCTTTTGACTTCTTTCTTTGACTTGGTTACTTCTTCAAAGACTATATTATTATTAAGAATTAGCTTCTTGTTGGTTTTGATAAAGTTTGAATTCATTCACTTATTTCTCAAAACAAAAAAAAAAATGCATTCAAGTGACTTTAGTTTTAACTTATTTCTTTCATCATTAGGAATAAAAGCATATGCTTACAACCAAAGACCTTAATAGTTGAGTAATCAACTTCCTTCCCCATTCATACTTTTTCTTCTAACTTGAAATCAAGTAACTTTATTAGTGATTAGTAAACCAAATGGCAAGCATAGTTTACTACTTCTTTCAAAATAATTCAAAAAAATCTTACATGTAGTCTAATGCATCTAATTCTCTCAAGGAGAATTCTATTCATCTCTTTAAGGAACTATTTATTAAGGATTTTTCTTTATAGTGAAATATCTAATAATCCCTTAATCCTTACAAAATTGAAGAATTTCTTTCTCTTTTGTTCGGCCAAGTGAGCTTTTCAACCTTATGGTGATGTAAATTGTGATACTTCCACATAATTGGAGATAAGTAATCATCCCTTATCAATTATGAGTTGATTAAACTCACCAAGATACAATTTTATGCATATATAAAATATATGTTCTTATAGCATATCAAGTGTTTATAAAAATATTTTAATGAATACAAAATTTGATTTTATATATGTTATTAGTATTTTAATCCAACAAATGGTATCAGAGCTAGATTAGGGTTGTTATGTATACTTCATTGCTTGAAAAATCAATAAAATTGCACAAAAGCATACCATTCGGCCACTATGTGTTCCTTACTAGAAAATTGTGTTTCTAATCTATTCTAAAGGATTTAAAGGATGCATAATGTTGTATTTAGATCATGAATGTGCTGGTTGGGTGTGTTGTGTGATGATTGTGGGAGAAAACCAAACTTGCATGCATATGGGGTACATTTAGCCAAAGTGGAAATTGTTGGTTGGAAAGTATTTCTAATCAATTCTCATGTATTTAAATGTTTCATGGTGATAAAATGAAGCCATGTGTGTGTTGATTATGGTTGGACATCAAAAGGAATTCAAAAGGAGGGATATTCTTCAAAAAGGGAGGAAAGTGTAGGAAATGATTTTCCATGCCAATTTGATGCATTTAGATGCATTATCTTGCTGTTTTGACCACATATTGATATGGTTTAAATATGTTGGATGAATTTGAGTTGCATGGTGGAATGGCCACATGGGATGTGATTTTCATTCACCAAAATATATTCCTTTTAATGTGTTAATGGCTATAATGGAAGCAAATGTGTTGGTATGTGATACCATGTGGTTTGGTCAAGTTATGTGTGATATTGATTCATTCATGGTTGTGGCAACATTTATGATTAGCTGAACATACACATTTATGAAAATTTAATTTTCATGGATAATGCATATACATGTATATGAGATATATATGTGTGTGAATGCATCTCGCAAATCAAAATGTATTTGATTTTACATTTTCATGTGTGGGCCATGATATGTGTTGGTAATGGAAATTGTTTTCATGGGTGGTTTGTGTTTAAATTAGTTGAACACATGTATGTGTTAAATATTAATACATGATGCATAATGAATACATATAGATGTAATGGGATTATGTGCATGTGTATGCATGAGTAAATGTTCTGACATGTTTTATTTGTTGGAATTAACAATATGCATGTGAACGTATATGTCTAAATGTTTGAATATATATCTATACATGTATGATGTTTTGTTTATGTATGTAATTGGATTTCATGCATGATATGATGCATATTGGTTATGTATGTATGTATGTAATGCATTTTTCTTAACATATATGTATGCATTGGATGCATGTGCTTGTGTTTGTTTAAATTGAACACAAGGATGATGTGCACAATCTTATATATGATATTTGCATATAAGTTCATTCAAGTGAGGAAAAATATATAAAAACATCAAAATAAAACATTAGGTTAGTTCAATATAATGTGATTACTAATTGGACTAATTACTGAAAAATCACAAAACCAGCGTAACTAATATCAGAAATTGTTTGTGAGACAAAATTTTTAAAATATCAAGCAAATTAATAAAAATTGTCTATAACGTGTAAAATATTACATGTGCATTAATAATTAAAAAATTATTAATAAAACATGTATTAAAATATTTTATTTAGAATAAAACATGTGTATGTATATATGATATACATGATAATGGTTAGTATATATTTATTTGTGAGATGAATAAATAAAAAATAATTTGCTTGTTTAAGATATATATTTGATACATATAAGATTAACATATAAATTGAGTCCCTGTTAAAATTATTAAATTCATACCTCCTATAGTAGAATAGAAGTTTTGTGATTTAATATTATATTCCAAGATTCTAAAATATGAGAGATATAGTATTAACATTATAGAATTTAGTTATTTGGTTCTTGAATATATATTATTATCTGGAGTAAGATTTCTAGTATGTGAAATTCAAATAAGAGGTACATTTCAGAAAAGTACAATGATTTGGATTTAATTAGTTTAAGATACTAAAATTCTAAAATGTGAGGTGTCTTAGGTTAGGGTAAGAAAAATAAATCATATCTTATATGAAATATAATAGAAAATTGTTTCTTACTTATTGATATTAGTCGATCAAGATTTTAAAATGTAAATTTGATTAATTTTAATAAAAATTTAATTTTTCACTAAATTTGTTAAATCTCTAACAAAATTTTTGAGTCATAACTTAAGGGGTGTAAGATTCAAATTAAATAGTAAAAATTAATATGATTAGTATTGTTTATTTAAATTAAATAATAAAAACTAATATAATTAGTATTATTTGATAACTTTCAAAGTGTTTGATTGTTATTATTCAAATTATTTGAATATATACAAAATACTAACCGATACTTTCTTTTGTCACAGTCTCTCGTTCTTGTGATACAAAAACATACAAAATATCAAACAACACTCTTTTAAAAATATTGAATAACAATGTTCTGATGGATAGAATTTCATGGATTGGCTCAGAAATCTTATAATAGTTCTTAATTTCAAGAAACTTGGTTATATTTTAAAAGTTTCTCTTTCACTTGAAATAAACAATAATACTTCACGTAATGAATATGAAGTATGTGAAAGATGGCACAATGATAACCAAAAAGTTCAGAGATACATGTTGGCATCCATAAATAGAGAACTTCAAACCCAATGTGAGAGATTTTATAGTGCCTATGATATTCTCACTACCCTACAATAGTTGTATGGCGACAATTCTCGAGTAGTGAAATATGAGCTATGTGTTTCTCTCTTTAACATAAGGCTTAGGGAAGAAATGCCACTAGATGATTATTTCATCAAGATGATTAATCATTTAAGATTACTATATGGATATGGCATGATTATGTCTGATCGCATTAAGGTGAATTTGATTCTTCAGTCCCTCCCCCCTTTCCCCTTCTCCCTTCTAGATATAAATTATTTATAACTAATTATAATTTGAATAGAATTGAGCATACTCTTCCTGAGTTGCTCAATGAGTTTTGAGAATATTACAAGCAAATAAATAGAGGCAAAGGACATGAGGATATTCACATGGCTTCTACTCATAGGACTAATAAAAAGTCAAAGAAGCTAGCTAAAAAAAAGTCAAAAGTTGGTTCAAAGAAAAAGGATTTTAAGAAAATCCAATCCAAAATAGACAAAACTAAGGATAAAGAAAATTATTTCTATTATGAAAAACTTGGATATTGGAAGAGAAATTGTCCTCACTTCCTGAAAAGTTTTAAGAAGACTAAAGCATGTATATATATAACTATTATATAATTAATTATGAAATAAATATTGTTTTAGTTAATTAATTTTGGATAGTTGATTCAGTAGCTACAACTCATGTATGTGTCTCTTTGCAGGCAATGCAAAATAGTTCTACATTGGAAAAGGGTGAGATAGTATTGAGAATGGCTAATTGAGCAATAATTGCTACAGAAACCAGAAGATCATGCTTTCTTACACTGGTGACTGAACACATTTTGAGTTTGAAATCTGTATTGTATTTTGCTAAAGCTAGTAAAAATAACATTTTTATTTTTGTATTTTGCTAATGTAAATCTAGTTACATTATACAATTCAATAGGAATAGTTGTTTGATATATGTGATAAATGTATTGGTTGGCAGAACACTAGATATCAATAGTTTGTATGTAATTGAGTTGTATAGTACAAATTCTGTTAAATCTGTTATAAAAAAGAAAGCTTGAAATTAGATAAACTTTAAAGTTTATGGCATCACATATTAAGTTATATTAGAGAGAAACACATAATTCAGCTTGAAGAAAATGGGATTTTAAACCCATTGGGTTTGAAATCTTATCCAACTTACGAGTCATGTCTTTGAGATAAAATGATCAAATCGCCCTTTAAAAGTAAGAGAGATAGATCTATTGAACTTGGTAAACTCATACATATAGTTATGTGTGGATCATTCAGTAAACAAGCTCAAGAAGGGTTTAACTACTTTATTACCCTTACTAATGATATGTCACGGTATGATTATGTGTATTTGATGAAATACAAATATAAATTCTTTCAAAAATTCAAAGAATTTAAAAATAAAATAGAAAAATAAATAAGAAAAAGTATTAAGTTTTTACGATCAGATTATGAGAGTGAATACATGAGTATGGAATTTTGAGATATTTTGAAAGAAAACGAAATTGTTTCCTATTTGACTCCTTTCTATATGCCACATCTTAACGGTGTAGCGAAAAGGAGGAATCGTATCCTATGAGAATTTGGGGTTGTCCAACTTATGCTAAACTAGTTAATATTGATAAGTTAAAATAAAAATCAGAAAGGGGTTAGTTTATTAGATATCTTAAAGATAATTTTGGAATATTATTTCTATTTTCCTTCTAATCAAAGAATTTTGGTTAGTAAGAATGCACTCTTCTTTAAAAATGATTTCTTGAAAAAAGGAAGTGTAAATGGAGATATTGAGCTTAAAGAGGATTCCTTAGTGCTTCAGATTGACACTGTTGTAACTAGATCGTCCAGTCAACAAACTTTAGTACTGATTCCAATTCGAAGATTTTTCCAAGTATCAAAACCTCCAAAATGATATAGGTTTTTCCATGAGCTTGATTATGAATCATACTTAGTGGGAGAAACTAATCATGGTGATGATCCTAGAAATTATGAGAATGTTATCATAAATAGAGATTTAGATAAATGGCTAGAAGTAATAGATTCTGAAATTTAGTCAATGTATGCCAATCAAGTTTGGACACTTGTAGATATACCAAGAAAAATAGTTTTTATTGATTGTAAATAAATTTTCAAAAGAAAGATTGGTAAGAATGGCCAGGTAAAAACCTATAAAGCTAAACTCGTAGCAAAATGTTATACTAAAAAATAAAAATTGGATTATGAGGAGACTTTTTTCACCAGTAACTATAATTAAGTCCATTCAAATTATACTAATCATTGTTGCATACCATGATTATAAGATCTAACAAATGGATGTAAAAATTATTTTCCTCAACGGATATATTGAGAATAATATTTACATGGAATAGCTCATAAATTTTGTATCCATTACATATAGAAATAAGGTATACAAGTTGCATCGATCTATTTATGAATTGAAATATGCGATTTGATAAGGTCATCAAATCCTACAAGTTTTTGAAAAACACAAATGAACCTTGTATTTATAAATGGGTTAAAAATTATGTCATTATATTTTTCATATTATATGTGGATAATATCTTGCTGATAGACAATGATATTAGTATGATAACTAAAGTAAAAATCTAGTTATCTAGAAATTTTTTTATATAAACTTTTTTGATAAAAGATTTGGCAAAGGTGACCTATGTCCTTAGAGTTTGTATCTATAGAGATAGAGCGAAGAGAAGAACTGGATTATCCCAAAAATTATACATAGAGAGAATGTTGAAGAAGTTTAACATAGAGAACTCTAAGAGAAGACTTATGCCCTTTATCCATGGTCTTCATTTTTCAAAAGATATAGATGTAAAGACCAATGAAGAGCGACAGTGGATGCGTGGCATATCATATGTTTTAGCCATAGACAATTTAATGTATGAAATGTTATGTACAAGACCTGATATAACATATACCATAAATGTTATGAACATATATCAAGCTAATTTAGGAAAGAAACATTTGTCAATTGCAAAATCAATCCTTAAGTACTTAAGAAAGACTAAAGATTTAACTCTAAATTATGGATGTCAAGAATTAAGTATTTATGGATACTCAAATTCAGATTTTCAGTTAAATGTTGATGATAAAAAATCTATCTTAGTAATTATATTTCTATGTAATAAATAAATTGTTAGTTGAAAGACTTCTAAGTAGATTACATTAACTAACTCCACAATGGAAGCTGAATATATTATTACTTTAGAAATAGAAAAAGAGGCTATTTGGATGTGAAAGTTCATGTCTAAATTACCTGGTTCCTAACATGGGTTATCCAATAATTGTGTTTTGTGATTCTACTGAAGTTATTGCACAAACAAAGGAACTGAGAGCACACTAAAATGTTAAGCATATTCAACGTAAATATCACATTTTGAGAGAATTCGTTAGAGCTGGAGAAGTATTGATCCAAAAAGTAACTTTAGTAAATAATGTGGCTAACCTACTAACTAAAGCGATGGCGCAGAAACAACTAAACCTACATATTAAGAAGATGGGTGTAAAATACAATAGCGAATGACTTTAGTGCAAGTGAGATATTGTTAAAGTATGATCTAAAAGTTATTCGTGTTATCAACTTTAGGGATACGTTTGTCTTTTATATATATTATGTATTAATGAAGGAAAAAGTTTTTTTATTCATAAATGTAGGCTATTTTCTTTATTTAGTCATGTATATAAAATGAAGTATATTTGTAAATTGTATAAATAATTTATCAAAACCATTTCCTATGGAGGTGATATCGATTGGGTATCGATATCGTATAATAAGTATATTGAATATCTTTGATAAATATCATGAGATAATATTAGTGTATGTAACGTGATGATCACGTTATTAAGACACTAGTATGGATCATATAGTTAAAGAACTATTTTTTGAATATGACCACATAGTGATAAATTATGTGGTATTACATATAGTCAATAATTTATCGTATAATTGTATTAGTGTGCGACATTGACCTTTGATCTGAGACATTATTGTCAAATTTTGTGTAGATACACGTGATTTATATGGTGTATAAGTACGAAACAAGGCACATTTTATATGATAAAGTTGGTTTGGTCACTTGTTGTTTACATTTGAAAACGTGTGATGGTTAAAATAGGATCTGTTGACTCGATGTATAAGATCAAAGTTACTACTGACTTTATCCAAATTTGAATTCTCGAATGAATATTGATAAATAATTGAACAAGTAAATCTTTGACTAGAGTGAATAAATACTACACAAAAGAGTTCATAGTGACAAATTCAACACATATATATCGATGATTCATATTATTATCAGTAAAGGGTTTTAAAGTACTATGGGTCATAATTCAATTGGGATTAGATGATGAAAGGACTTTATCCATATAGTATGTACAATTAAAATTTATTATTGATGATGTTCGACTTCATTGTGGATTAAGGATTATGGCACATTATTATATGTTAACCATAGTTGTTGAATAATTAGATAGTTATATAAACATGAAATGTTCAAAAACAGTTTACAACTATTCTACAATGAACCCACATGGTCACCTTAATAACCAAAGGTAGTAAGAAGTATTTTGGGAGAGAAAAATATTATCAGTAGTGAGACTAGTACCTTTGAAATAATATTTAAGTTGAAATAAATATATATAATGTTTATATAGATATATATTTATATTTATGAATTCTTTAAAATATTTAAAAAAATTTTCTTGGGTTTGCATCAAAATATAATTTAAAGTAAATTATATGGTCAAAATAATTATCTAAAAACCTAAATGTAAATATATAATTATAAAATAATTATAAATTAGCCCATGTATATATATTTAATTATACTTTGGTTAAAAGTTAGTTAAATATTTGTATTTAAGTATTTAGATTTAAATATGTAAAATAAAAATTATAAAATAATATCCATGTTGTCCATGCCACCAATGCATTTTTAATTAAAAAGTAAGGGTAATAATGAAAATGCCTGAATTTTTCAACTATATATAATGTTAACTTTACCAAATGACAAATTTACTTTGCAAAAACAAAACCCTTCCCTCTTAAATTCGACCAGCTTGCTTCTCCTCTATTTGGTAATGTAAATTGTTGAGACTTCACATAATTAAAGATTCCTCTATTATCCATGTCATCCAAATAAACTCATCCAAAATTGGTCATTTATAAATATATGAGATGCATGTACATATAGCATACCACGTGTTTATAAAAATATTTCAATAAACACATATTTTGATTTTATGCATGTTATAAATATTTCAATCCAACAAGCACATCATGCAAATGAAAAATATTAATGCTTAACTAAAGACACTTAAGGTTGAGATGTCTAAGTTTTTCTTAATGCATTACATATTCAATACTCTTCCAAAATAATATGGACCCTTTAAAATAGCTTACAACGTATAAAAAAATAAATGGCCAATTAATGAATTAATTACCATAGGTGTTCAAAAGGAAAAGATATTGGTAATGGAACTAGGAGAGAGTTTATAAAGTTTACATTTGGCAATGCAAGGAAAGAACAAAGTTCAAGTTAAGCAAAAAGGAAAAGGTAAAATACCTATCCAAGTTGATATTAAAAAAAAATCCAAATGTTTCTTATGTAAGAAATAAAGGCACGTGAAGAAGAAGGATTGCATTAAGTTTCAAAATAGCTTGTAAAGAAAAGTATTTCAATCTCATTTATTTGTTGTAAATCTAATATGGTAGATGCTTATCATATTTTATTGTAAATTGATTCTAGTACTACAATTTATATTACAAATATATTGTAGGATTTGCAAAATCTAAGAAAACTGGTAGGGAGTAAGCAAAGCATTTTTTTTATGAAGTAAAATATACTTATATGTAAAGGCTATTAAGATATGTAATTAGTTCTCAATAATTGTTTTATTTTGAGATTTGAAAATACATTTTACATTCCAAGTTCTTATAGAAATTTGACTTCAGTTTTAAGGCTTGTACCTTTAGGTTTTTCTTTTAATTTTTTAAATACAATTTTTAAATATATTTTATAAATATAATCTTGTTGAAAATAGTACATTGTCTGATAATCTTTTTTTTTCTTAATTTACAAAATAATATATGTTATAATACAATGTATATTCATGTTGGCATTAAATGATGTGTTATAAATAAAGATTTTTCTATGTTATAGTATTAAAGATAGGAATATATTTTTATAAAAAATTAAAAAATTGGTAAATGATATAATATTTGGTATTTTAGATTTTACTAATTTTAATATTTGTATGAACTATACAAGTATACCGATAAGTTAAAGAAAAGTGTCAAAAAAGTTTAAATATATTAGAGGTCATATATACAAATTTTTATAGTCCTAACTTAAACTCATATGGTTAAACGTATTTCATTACTTTCATAAATGATTAGACATGATACATGTATATTTACTTATTAAATAACAAGAATAAAACATTAGATATTTTTAAAATATTTTGAACTGAAATAGAAAAATAATACAGTAAATAAATAAAGATCGTGAGATTAGATAGAAGTGAAAAATACTATAGTAGATATACTGAAGATGAACAAGCACTTGGTCCATTTGTAAAATTTCTTCAAGAGGATAATATAGTTGCTCAATATACTATACCTAGTTCTTTATATTATAATAGTGTAGTTAAAAAAAGAAATTAAACATTATTAGACATAATACGGAATATGCTAATCAGCTACAAACTTCTTAAGCCTTTATGAACATAACTTCTCAAAATGACTGTATACATATTAAATCAGGCTCTAACCAAAATTGTTACACAGATGCCTTTTAAGTTATGAAAATGTTAAAATTTAAGTTTGCGACATATACATATTTGAGATGTTTATTTTAAGTATGAGTTTATATTTCACAAGAAAAAAAAAACTAGATCCAAAGAACGTTGGTAAGTATTTTGTTGAATATGATGAAATGCCTAAAAAATATAAGTTTTATTGTCCATTATATTACACTATGATTGTGTAATTAAGAAATACAAAATTTCTTGAGAATGATTTAACTAATAGGAGGGATCAATCTCATAACACAATTTTAAAAAAAAAATCATTCAAATTTCTAACTTTCCACTTCAAATAATAAAGTAATTGTCATTAACCATACATCTCATGTGAAAACAAGTGTTGAGTATTCAATATTTAAAACTCAACAACTAACAAATGACAATTAAAAAATTTCATAAATAGTTGGTATTTTAGTAGATCCTATTGTTTATAAATTGCCTAAAATTGTTGAGCAACTAATTAAACAGCATACTTATTAAGAGAATATTAATACAATATTAAGAAGATTTACTAGAATAGGTGACCAATGATTTTAGTGATTGCATTATATATTTACAAGAGTTTAATTACAATATTAGAATAAAAAATAATACAGATATGTTTTTACAAGCCATGAATTATAAGAAATCTAATTTTTAGTACAATGCCATGAAATAAGATATGAATTTCATGTTAGCAAATGAAGTATAAGATCTTGGTAAGTTGCCTAATAGTGTAAAGGTCATAGAAAAATAAATGAATCTTCAAAACAAAGAAAGACTCATTAGGTAATATTTAAAGGTACAAAGCAAAACTCGTTACTAAGGAATTCACTCAAAAAGAAAAAATTGATTACACAGATATTTTTTTCTCTTATAACTTAGAAAGATTATCTCCATGTCATTATAGATGACACTCATTATTCATAAATTTTGGTTTGGAACTATGTCAAATAGATGTAAAAATGATATTCTTCAATGGAGACTTTGAGGAAAAGTTTTAAATTAAACAACCAGAAGGATTATTCTTTAGTAATGGTGAGCCATTGAGTCGTAAGTTTAAGAAATTCATATATAGATTGAAATAAATCTCTTATTAATGGTATTTAAAATTTCATAATATTATCTCTTTATTCAAATTTGTAGAGAATATCATGAATTAATATATATACTAGAAAGTTAGTAGGTGAAAAATTTATTTTTTTGTTTTATGTGTGAATGATATTCTACTTGCAAAAAATATCAAGGGTAACTATATGACATGAAATAATTTCTTTCTAAAAACTTTGACATAAAAGATATGAGTAAGGTATCTTATATTATTGGCATTAAAATTTATAGAGATAAATTTCAAGGCATTTTAGGTTTATCTTAAGAAAATTTTAAAGAGATTTTGGTTAAAAGATTATTCACTAAATATAGCACTTATTGTAAAGGGTAACATGTTTAATTTGAATCATTGTTTTAAAAATGATATTTAAAGGGAACAAATGAAGAATATTGTATATGCTTCAACTATTAAAAGCCTAATATATGTTCAGGTCTGCACAAAACTTAACATTATATTCATAGTTAGAATGTTAGAATGATATCAGTGTAAGCCAAATGTGGACCACTAGAGAGCTACAAGAAAGTAATGAGGTATCTTCAAGGAACTAAAAATTACATATTTATACATAGATGTATCAATAATTAAAAAGGGGTTGGATATTCAAATTCAGATTTTACTAGCTGTGTTAATTCACAGAAGTCAACATCATATTATATCTTTATGTTTACTAGTAGAGAAGTATCTTGGAAGAGTGTAAAGTAGACTTTGATTGTTACTTCCACTATAGAAGCTAAGTTCTTTTTTTATTTTGAGGTTACCTTGCACAGTGTATGGTTGAAAAGTTTTATATGTGGGCCTAAAATTATGGATTTTATTTATAAGTTATTGAAAATTTATTATGATAATTCAACTATTATTTTTATGGTTAAAAATAACAAGAATGGTAGTTGAAATAAATAAATCGACATTAAATATTTAGCCATAAGGGAATATGTTAAGGAACAAAAATAGTCATTAAACACGTTAGTACTAAATTAATGATTGTTGATCTTTTAACAAAAATATACCACCAATAAGTTATATGGATAATGTAGTTAGGAATATTTGACTTAGAATAAACATACGGTTTATTTATTAAATTATGTTATCTTATAAAGGTTAGCTGTTAAGAGATATAATACATTGTAATACATGAAAAATAATACTTAATTTTAGAGGAACTATTGTCATAATTTATGTGTTTTGCTTTTTGAGTTTAAAACACTGTACATTATAAAGACTAAGTAAAAGTATGTAAGAAAGGTAGTCCATGTAATTTCAAAATTAACCACTATAAATATTGTCATAATTGCCAGTGACTTTCTATATGTTTTAAATTCAAATCAATTTTTGGTTTTAAATTCAAATCGATTTTGATGGAAAAAATTTATAAATAAGGAGAAATCGTAATACAGCTCCCTAAGCCTATGATCTCTATATATATTATTATTTGAGGATAACTAAGGCTTAGAAGTATCATACCTTACCCTGGCATATCAATAACAAGAAGTTAGCGTGTAAATCTTGTGTATATACTTTTTGCATTTAGTTTTTTTTTTTTTTTATAAATATAATTCATTATAAACGTATTCAATATATTATGCTTGTATTAATTATGTTATAACCATAGTCAATATATTTTATGTTCACATTAATTAAAGTTATAAACATATTTAATGCATTTTATGCTATCAGATTTTAGCTAGGAAAAGCCAATATGTGGCAGTACTTGTGTAAGAAATTGATGGTTCTGGTTGAATGCAATGGAGAGCTGCTCAAATCTGCTTCTTTGAATCTTGAAGTTTTCCTAAATTGTTGAAACTATAATAATGTAACATATACTCATGCATATTACAAGTAGTCTAATAGTAACAATAACAAGCAATATAATAGAATCTTTTAAATTTAGTCCATTGAACAATTCATAATTTCTTAAATAACATTATTAGAATTATTATTGACTAATGTATGCAACCATTTTATTATCACTAATGATAAAAGATGGTTCACTACCAATAAAAAAACTACTATGACAACAATGTACCTTTACTTACTATCATTAAACGACAACAATAGAAGATGATTGAATTTTTAACTTATTTTTCTAGTGAACAAAATCTCTAACACTTACAATGATGGTATGTTGCATAGATCAATTAATAGAGATTTTGGTAATGTTAATAAGGGTGTTAAAGCCTAATAGTTAATTGAGACCGGGGGGTTGACCAACGATTGACAACTCAATTATATATTTTTATTTTTAATTAATTTTTTTAAAAATGAGCATAATAATAAAAATAAGACAATAAATATTAAATATTTGACAATTTAATTGTACACTAACCATTGTAAAATATTAAATTAAATTAAATCTAATACAATTGAACTCATGTCAAAACATCAAATATAATCAAGTACATTTGCCAAAAGTACCCTAAGAGTTTGTTTGGCATTATATATTACACTGTATTATTTTAAATGAATTAAATTATACTGAATTGTAATAGTTAACAAAAATATATATTATATTTGATACAATATGCACTATATTGTATTATAATTTAAAACATACTTAGTGGGATGAAATAATAGACTTTCTTAATATTAATTGTATTGAAATTATACTAATACTAATATTATATTTTTTTTATTATATATTTATTTTATTGCATAATATATTGTTATATTTTATTATTATATTATATTATGTTATATTTTATTATTTTAAAAATTAGAACACCCATGGTTTAGACCAGTCAAATTCTCATTTGAAGCCAAACATGGGGCAAATTAAATTTTGTGCAAACAGTGTTAACAATGCAGTCCAACGTGGTGTGCCAAATATGCCCGAAGGTTATATTTGGATCAGGTAGGGGGAGGAATTGGTTGGAAAGGAAATCCTCTTTCCACTGTTTGATTGGGTAAATGAAAGGGATGCTGTCGTAATTCCACCTTCGTTTATTTGAATTCTAAAATAATTAAAATAGGTTAATAAAAATATTAATTATTACTCAATTTAATATATGAAGTAGATAAATCAATCAGTTCTTTATTGAAATTTTATATTCAAAATAAAATTTTGGATTAAAAAATTTACACATATAAATATATGTTAGTTTATAATTTTTTTATAAAAAAAATCAATAATAAGGTAGTACACTAAGGCAACATTTTTTTTTATTTTTACTGAAATTTAAATTAATCTAAAATTTGAATAGAATTAAATGTCTAAATTTGAAAGATTATTATTTTTTTTATCAAAAATCTAAATACAAGTTTTAACCTAATTGTGTTTTTCAAATAAAAAATATTCAAATATCAATACTTTGACATTTATACTTTTATTTTAAATATTAGATTAACGATAAAATATCTTTAAAATGTAAATGAAATAATTTTAATTTATAGACAAATATTTAAAATAAAATTAAAATTAACCAAGTTACTTTAGATTATCAAATGCCTAAATTATGTATTTCTTCATCATAACAATCACTCACAATGAATAAATAAATAAAAATTTCAAGATATTCAAGTCATTATAAAATTATATAAATATATATATATATATATAAATTAATAACATTATTTTAATTAAAAGTCTTAATGAATAAATTTGGAGAGGGATAGAGTAGTGTGTGCGCGTGTGTGTGCACTTTTGAAAAAAATAAAAATATATAGATTTTATATAGATAATGGTGTAAACAAAATAATTAGGTATGCATATTTTGAGAAGAGATTTGACCAAAAATTTCAGATTTTTCATATCTAGCCAAATGTTTAAAAAAAAAAAATTAATTTTTTCTTAAAGTAAGGTTGTCTAAAAAATTATTTCATGTTATTTATTTTTTTAAATTTTTAAATTGAATGAATAGTCCAACATTCCTTGTAAAAACACATAAAATGGTTTAATTATCCTTTAATAAATACACATTATGTCAATTGTTTTATTTTGTTAATTATTTTTAATAAGTACATACTACATTGATTAATTATAAATACAATATTAGTAATAAGAAGAATTATATTTGAATTAAAAATATAAATAAATATATGTAATAGATATATTTTATTAAATATTTATTACATTCTCAAGTTTGTAGAGTATATTTAATTGTATTAGTGTCCATAATTAATTTCTTTTGTATAATCCTAATTGATAGGGTCTCATTGATAAGTACTGCAAGATCTTGTACATTAAAATCCATAATTATGGAACATAATTAAAAATATTTTGATTATAATTATTTTTTAAGAGAACTAAAATAATATAACGTAATATAATAACATAATATTTACAAATAAAAATAAAATTAATTAAGCTTTTTTAAATTATTAATAAATGTCAATAGGTTTTGAAATTTTTTTTTGTCATTAATGATTTTATTTTACGAACAAATAATAAGTTTAGAAGTAAAGAGTATAATATTCCATTGATGATTGCATAAACAATAAAAGTATAATTTGACAATAACCTCATACATTATAGTTTATTATTTATTTATTTATTTTTTAATTTTACTTGCTAAGGCTATGAAAGGAAGTTTCAAAATTATTACCCAAAAGAATAATTTTATGTGATGATGTAGTATATGAATCGTATTATATTTCTTAAATTGTGTCTCAATTTTAATTTTATGTGATAATAAAGTATTTTACCTATTAAATAATGAGAGGGGATAACTAGTTATTTCACAAATTATAAATTTATTATTTAATGGATGAAATTATATAATTACTTTGAATATAAATTATTATAATTACTTGAAATATTCAGTATTACTCCTATTACATGTATACTTTTTTTTTAAAAAAAGTATTAATTCAACTAATACAACAACAAAAATAGATGACAAAAAATTTTGTGGAGGCTGTCCCACCAGGGGTGAAAATTAAGAACAAAGTCATCCCTAAATTTGAAGACAAAGTCGGAGCAAGAAAGGGAATTCTCACTTTAAAACAAACAAAAGGCTGGGATAAAGAAAACCTTTTTTTTTTTTTATAACAAAATCAAGAATATCACTCCCAAAAATACAGAGAGAGACAAGAATGAACCATCTCTGGCAAGAAAAGCACTAATTTGGAAGATTTGTTAAGGTTCTATTTGGTATTACAGTTAAATGAAGCCGATTCTAATATCAAGGAGGCCGGCAACTCCCTTGCTGCGTAGAATTTTAAGCTCGCTTCTCTGCAAAACTTTCGTCTTACTGTCCTGAAATGGTCAAATTTTCCCAAATCGGATAATAACATTTGGATCAACTGTGTTTTACGGGTTTATATACTGCATATTATTATTATTTATCTGACTTTAACAAAAAAATCCTTAATTTCTTTAAAAATAACCCAAATACCCATTTTTAATGTTTCATTGCATCCTTTTATGTTATATGCAAAAGTGAATTTATCTGTGGCTTTGGTTTGAGTTCAACTAAAACTAGATTGTATAGATTATTAATTTAACACATTTTTAAATAAAACTAAATGAATTAAAGATAATAAATTGAATGAATTGAATTAATATTTATATTTTTAGTCAATTTAATTTCTCTCAATTAATATTAAATTAAAATTAAATCAATGAGTACTAAAATTAAACTAATTAATTCTATTCAATTGGATTTAGTATTTTATTTTTTTATTTTCTGCTCACTCCTTTTTTAATATTGGTCAAAATGTAATATTTATAACAATAATAATACTAATACAGTCATCATCCTAGTAGACGATCTATTTTTTAGAAACGAATAAATTATCTTTATTTGAAAAAAGAACATAAATATAATGGGAAACCCAATGTTATTACATCTTCGCTGAATTGTTTAACACTTAAATTTTTCTGGTCAAATTCTCGGTATTGCAGGCTTTTCGTATGTAAACTCTCTTTCCCACTTTTTTATCTTTTTTTTTTTTTTTTTTTCTGTAGAGATTTGGCGCTTTGCAAGATCTCTCTGTTTCAAGCAGATCTGATTTATTTCTCACCAATTTTTCTCGATCAGCAAGAAAATTCCCATCGTTGGTATGGGTTTGTCTTTAAACCCAAGAAATCGCTCGCTCCGCGTTCTCCTCCTTATCCCTTTATGCTTCTTCTCCGCTCTTTCTGCCATTTCTGCACAGGTTCCTTTCTCTCTCTCGCTCTCTTTCTCTCTGTATATGTTTTGTTTCAGATTGATTGTAATGGGATTTTGAATTTGTAGGAGGCCGGAGTTGAGACCGAGATTGAAGATGCAATTCGATCAGCTAAAGATTTGGGCCGCCGTGGCTTGGTTAGTTTGTTTATTGTTATAATTTTTTTTCTATTATGTTTTTGGTTGCCAAGAAAATTAAGTGATGAAAAGAAATGAAATTTAGTTAAAAAGAATTTATCTTTTGTTTATTCAGATTCTTTCGAACGACTTTGAGACTGATATAAGTAAGATGGTTATTCACGTCGACTCTGGTCTCGGAGTTTTGGATGCATTCATTGCAAGTTTGTCCATGATTCTCGTCAGTGAGGTTTGTGCTCGCACATTTCCTGATCTTAAATAATTGCCAATTCTTATATTACGTTTTCTTATACACGTGAAACTATTGATCATAAAATTGATGAATGCTTTAGTAGTCTTAATTTTCTTCAGCAAAAATTTGAAATTCTTGGCTAATTTTGTAATTGGGTTGATTGGAAAAAATGCTACTAGATTGGAGACGAGACTTTTATCATAGCAGCTCTTATGGCTATGCGGCATCCTAAATCAACTGTTTTGTCCGGTGCTCTCACTGCATTGATTGTTATGACTGTAAGCTAGCTCTGTCTAATTTGGTTTATATTTTTATGCATTCTATTTTGTGACCTTTCTCATTTTTGTTTCTGATACTGCAATGCATTTGCATGGCATTGTAATGGTATCGTTCCAGCAACCAAGAAGCACTACCAAGTACTCTTTCTCTTATACTTGATGTTATCAGGGTTAAAGTTGTTGTACATGTCAATTAGGTACTTTCTACTGGACTAGGTAGGATTGTGCCAAATTTGATATCAAGGAAGCATACAAATAGTGCTGCTACAGGTATATAAATATATTATATATTCCACTCCCCTCTTGCCACCATTTATTCTGTTTTCTTCTTCTTCCTTGTATCCATGTGCCTGTTCTGTTATGTTGCTTTTTTTTTTTTTTTCCATCTTCAATATCCACAGTTTTATAGTTTTGCTTTGTTTAGACTTTTACTGATGGTAAAAAATTTTGCTGTTTTCTTTAGTTGATTTCATGCAATTTTAGTGTTATGGACAGTGAGGAAACCCATTTGATTCTGCAATTCTGTTTCTTGTCTCAGTCTGCTGTTGTTATTGTACTGCCCATTTTCATTGTTTTTATCTCAACTTTTTCACTTTCGTAAATTACTTTTTGCAGTGGTATTTGTTGGCATTAATTTTCCTGTTACGATGTTGTTGATTTTAATTATTTCATACTTGTTTGTTGGATGATTGTTAAACAATAAAGGAACCACTGATGTTTAATCCCTTTTTATCTTTGTTATATTGACTACTACCGTTACTTGTTTCTACATTTTACCATGTGACTATAATGCTGATTTACATGTGTCTGCACAGGAACAAAATATGCAAAAATGAGAAACTATAATAGTTTGTAGCAGCCTTTGCTGGCTACCTAGAAATAGTGGAAATATACACTTATTACTATCACGAGTCATTACCATACAAAATTTACTGTAGCATGTATGAAATGTGCGAGTACTGAAATTTGGTGCTGTTAGAAAGATGATTGAGTGAAACGCAATTATTGCAGGAATATGGTAATCATCTAAGTGATAGGAACTGAGTAATGGCCAGAATCTAATTATACATGTCAAGGAATTAATGATTCTTGTAGTTATTACATTTCAATTATGTATTTATCAACTCCATACTTGTCAATGAACCAATGAAATCTTCCTCATTACTGTGATTTCTTTCTATTGATATAGACAATTCACTAGATAATGCTTAAAAATGATGGAATCAAATCCTGTGTCGTGTGCTTGTGTGTTGGACCTGGAAATGGGATGCCTTGTGCTCTGATTTACGAGGACAATAAAACTTCACAGGTTGACCTAGAAATGAAAATTAATGAAGATTGGCCTTACAATGTTTTGTTCAATGTTCCCACTTTGAAATTTGATATGCATTTTGTCTTGATGTTATTCCATCTTGACTCATTTTAATGTTGGATAATATGAGCTAGTTGGGTATTAGACGAAGTTAACATGCCATGTGTTGTCTTACCTTTTGTATGCAGTTCTTTATGCATTTTTCGGTCTGCGGTTACTTTACATAGCTTGGAGGTCAGATTCAAAATCAAGTCAGAAAAAAGAAATGGAGGAGGTATATTTTTCCTTCATTCCATGCCAGCTTCAAAGTTGGTTTCTTATAAATAAATAAATACACAAAAAAAATAGAAAAGAGAAAGAAGCAAAAGAATTAGATGCTCGCTTACAATATGTATATTTCATTTCATTCTTGCTTAGAGGGTTGCTGATGATATGTAACTTTTTGCTATGTCATTCTTTTCTTTTTCTATTTTGGATTCCCAAAAGTTGCTGAACCTTTGCAAGTTAACTTTCTTCTAAACCGGAAACTAATGCAAGACCCTATATTGTTGGTTTTTGGGAAACTTGTGGGACAATATTCCTAGTATATGGTCCCACCGTTTGAATTCCTGACCTGTTAATTTGGAAGCAAAAGTTTTAACATAAGTAAACATATAAGGGGCAAAGAAGGCGTTGGTTACCAATTGTAGTATAACTTGAGCTTCCACTTCGAGTTTTATACATCAGCATAAATGATTAAAATGATAGGTGTTAGTTAAGTCTTTGACTGTGGTAATTTAGAAACCTAAGCTCCAAGTATTGTTACATAGAATATGGGAAGAACTGATGTAATTGGATGGCTTGGAGGGCTGCATATCATTTTTTAACTTAAATCTGCTGTGAGCTCTCAATCTGTAATAATGCTTAATTTCCTTGTCTAATGTTTCCTACCATAGAAGACTCTTAAACTGTTATTATTATTTTTCTTCACTATTTTCCTTGTTATATGTCATTTCTTACTCTTTTTTCTTCTGATCTGATACTACAACGAATGCTGTTCTTTGAGATGCCTTTTTAGGGTTTCTAATCATTAACTTGTTCAGAAGATGTACTGTGTTATCTTGAATGCTCTTTTTTGCATTTGCCTATTCAGATGGAGGAGAAACTTGAGTCTGGGCAAGGGAAGACAAAATTCCGCCGCTTCTTTTCAAGATTTTGTACACCCATATTTTTAGAGGTAGGCTTAATGTAATTGTTACTTAGAATCTACTTTCTATTTTCATGCTTGACATTCTTAAGTTTGTTTGCTTTAAATTTTCTGATTATCATCTCAGCCAAGCTTCTACTTTTACATTGCAGTCATTCATTTTGACATTTCTAGCAGAGTGGGGAGATCGTAGCCAGATAGCCACAATAGCTGTAAGTTAAATTTTCTTTTCTAGATTCCTTGGTCTTTTATCAAAGTATTGCTCTCAAACACCTTACTCAATTGATTATGTACCTTCATCTTGTGGTGGCTGATATGCAGAAGATCACAAATTGATTTGGGCCTTATTTTAACCCCTGCCTCCCCTTAGGAAAGGTCTTTTATATATATTTGGAAGTAGTTTATGCACAGATGCTGCATACTTTTCCCGTTAGTGAAATATATTTTTCACTTCTGGCTGCATGCAAGTGTCATGACTTGTTGACATAGCTTTTATTAGAATACTTGCACTTGCATTAACCCAAAACTTGAGACATTTTATTATCTTTTTATCTGTGTCAGTTGTGTCTGGTCTTTTCCTTGTAAGGGCAGTTGAATATTAAATTGAAGTGTGTAGAATGTATGGGTATAACATGAAGCGTAATATCTGTTTCTGCAGCTAGCAACCCACAAAAATGCAGTTGGAGTTGCAGTTGGGGCCACAATAGGGCACACCATCTGCACGTCGCTAGCTGTGATAGGCGGAAGCATGCTAGCATCGAAGATTTCACAACGCACAGTCGCTACAATTGGAGGCTTGCTTTTCCTCGGGTTTTCTATATCTTCTTACTTCTATCCTCCCCTGTAAGTTTTGATTTTGTAGGCTAACCTCATTATTTATGAGTTACACTCTTCACTACTCTTTCTTCTTCTTCTTCTTCTCTCTTCTTTTTTTTTTTTTTTTAAATTTTTATAAGTTTTGTAATGATAAGCACTGAAAGTGTTTTATACTAATTGGTTAAATACCAGACTTTTCATCATTCTTGAGTGTAATCAGCTTGTAAGTATATTTAGAAAGCTTTCCTTAAAAGCTTTTGCCATGGCAGAAATTTGAAAACTTGAACTTTAAAGCTCAAAATATGTTTTTGTGTGGTTATGAGATGAGCAAGTAATCTCTCAATATGGTATTGTTTCTTAAACTATCAAGATTTGAAAATCATAAAATAATATGTTGTTTATTTATGGAATTTGAATTGGCATGAATTTTAAAAAGTATTTTGAGATCGGATTATTATGAAGACTAATCCATTTTTCAATCATGATGTGTGTGAGATTTGTATCTTAATTTTTTCTTTTTCTAAATTAAAATTAGATTTATAAAATTGGGATTTGAGTTGGTTGAATTGATAAATTTTTTAAGCATTGAGTTATTTTTTAAAAAAATTAATATATTGTGCATATATATATATATATATATATGAATAAAGTTTTTTTTACTTAAAAAATTTTACTATATAATAATAATAATGTTAATTAATATAAATTTAATTATTAAAATATAAAATTATAAAATAATATTTAATAACATTACTTTAATATTTATGCATGTAACTACGAGACTTTCATGCATTAGATATAAAATAAGTGATAGTTTAAATATTTAGTTTTATATATATATATATATATATATATGAAATTGGGAGATAAGAGTTTTTCTAAAAGGAAAAAGGATGAAATAAATTTAATTTTTTTTTTTAATTATTTTCATTTTTTGTGGGTGAGTGCTAGTATAAAACCATCTTGTTTAAACGACAAGGACATGACCAGTTTTACGTGTCTCTAATCAACGGTCACTAAAGTTGCCGGAGAACACGACGTGGATTTTCTTCCGTTATTTGAGGATGTTTCAAGTACCCAACCCATCTCACCGTTTTTTGTACGGGGCAGGCAGGTGAGTAGACGCGTGTTGTTGGGTATTTTATTTTGAAATGAACAAATCTTGGATGAGACAACATATTTTACTATTTATATATTTATTGAATATATTTTTATTTTATATGCATATATAATCATTTTAAAATTAATTAATTATAAAAATAATAATTATAATGAATTTTTTTTTAAAAAAAAAACAGCATCATGTTTTTACTAAATAATTCTATTAAAACAATTTTACAATAAATAAGTATTATTAAAGTAAATAATAATTGTTAATAAAATGTTTAAAATTGATAAAAAAATTTCTTAAAAGTTGATTCTTAATTGGACAGTATCTAAATAATTGTTAAAAATAGTAGAATATTTTGAGAATTTTTCACATAATTAATCAAAAAAATCCAATCCAATAAACATTTCTTTAAAAAGGAAAGCAAAAAAGAAACGATGTCCAAAATTCAAGAAAATCAATGATGATAGTCTACTTCTTTAGAATGAAGAAATGTTGAGGTTGGTCTCTATAGTTTTGTTCTTCTATTTTCGTAGAAATTAATGGAATAATAGCTTGGAATGCACTTCTTCCAGGTTAGGTAGAGTTGAAATTAAGTAAACAAAGACAAAAGCTGTAAGAAAAAATAATTAATACAAAGACAACGAAGAAGAAAGGAAAATATATTTTATTTATAATATCTATATTTTAAAATTTGAAAATAATAATAATAATAATAATAATAATAATAAAAGTAAAAATGGTGGCTTATTGTAGAAGAGAGGCAAGTGAGGGGGAGCCCACTGTAGAATCTTAAAAAGGAAAAAAGTTCTATTGAGAAAGAGAAATTGGTAGGCATGCATTTATTCAGTTCTACCTAATCCCATCCCATCTTTCCATTTGCTACGTGGGTTTGGCTATGACTCTTATTAGGTTAACCTTCACCATTCACAGTGTTATACACTAAACAAGTATTTATAATACACACACATATATATAATAAAATAATAAAAGAGTGTTGATATGTGTACTTGTAAGTTGTAATGACACGTTAAACTTGTAATTTTTTTTAACCAATATATACCATATTCTACAATAACTAAACTCTAAAGAATTCAGTGTTTGCACATTAGATATTGTTTATTTTTATTTTTTTTTCAATTTTTTTTTAGAAAGGGGTCACCCACAACATTATCTTATATATTTAATGCCCATTATTAGTTTGGTTTGGTGTATGCAAAAACAACATATCTCACTCTCTACCAAACAAGCCAACTTGATGATCAATGAGATCATGATGCATGATCAAGTTCATCTTGACTTTATATTATACGTAGTAATAATAATAACATAGTTCTAACTTAATAACAAAGCCATGATGTTGGTCCAATCCAACCATTATAACAAACCAATTATCCCACTTCCAAAATTTGCATACCCACAGATTCTTATATTCTCTCCCTCTCTCTCTCTCCTTAAAGTTAAGAAAATTCAATAGAATGAAAGAAATGAGAGATAGAATGGAAAGATTTGTTCTTCTTCCTTTCTCAGTCGGGTGTGTTTCTGAATCAAGCATTGCTGTTGCAGTAAAACAACAATCTCAATCTCGAAAGTCAGCAGCTTCTTCCGATAATCGTAACAGAAATTCTTCTTCTGCAGCAAGTCTCTCTCTTGCTTTCTCATTTGATTTTGGATTATTTTGTTTGTTTATTTTTCTGCAGTGGAATTAGCTGACATATTTGAATGCATGCATGCACGCTTTTGTTATCGCCAAGGAAATCGTGAAGAAGATGAGGAAAGTTTATGGAGCAACGAAAGCATGAAGAGCAATAATAGGTCATTTAGGTCGACGTTTCTTGCTATTTCGAAGCCTGACATTTCCACTGGTTTCCATCGCCTTTTTAAAAGCTTCAAAACCTTGTCTCAATTATTTGGTAAATCCACCTTACTTTCTTCGGAATATAGCACCGAGATATCAATTTGTTTGAATAAATTTGTATACATAGTAGTACCATACTATCTATCTAGAGTATTTTAAGCAACCATTCTTATTTTTATTAATTGATATTAATCTTAAATATTTACCAGTATACAAGGAAGAAGAGATGGAAGAATTGGAGAAAGAAATTGAAATAGGGTTTCCAACAGATGTGAAGCATGTGACACACATAGGAATTGATGGTTCATCAAGCAACCGTTTTAACAACAACAATAATATTCCAATCAAAGGATGGGAAGATCTCATTAATCCTTCTGTTTCTTTGGAACAATTTCAACTTTCCATGGCTTCCCAAGCTTCTGCTGCTCAAGCTGCAAATCATGATCTTGTCAAAGATTCAAAAAAATAATAATAACAATGGATATATTATAGTTTACATGTTACATATGGTGCTTGTATGAATTGAAGCTTTTGCTATATACTTATTAAAGAATTTTCTTTTTTAATTATATATATGTGTGTGATATAGTGAAATCTCACCTTTATGTAATGCTTATTGGAAATTATCTAATTTTGTTCCTAGATCAGTTTATAGTATGAGTATTAATTATGAATTTGTTTGATAATGACTTTTAAAATTGTTAGATTTTAAGAAATTTCTCAACACATCACAATTCATGTCATTCAACAAACTTTGAAAGAAAGATAAACTCTTAATCATTACTCTTGGTTGATTTGTAACTTTCAGATGTAGATTCGATGAGACCAAGATCTAAATATTCAATAAAGAATCTAAGACTTGTAGTATCGTATAAGTCTATATTTTATGTTACAAATTATACATTTATTGTAACAACACACTAAAAATTAATGCAAGTGTAATGCTGTAATCGTAAGTAGAACAAAATGAAACCAAAATTGAGAAAAAAAAAAAATCAATCTTAACTTGTTACAAAAAGAGATAAAATATACAATCTCATTTAATATGCAGTTGATAATTGTGAAAGGAATGTTGATTAATACAAGTTTTAATTTAAACTATAAAATCATTGCTAAGAAAGACTTAACAAAAGAACGAAAAAAGATACATGCACCTTTAAAGTGTGGTAAAATATATATTATAGTTCTACTGGTTTTGAAAATATTCACATACCCATCTGTTTTTTTGATGAATTTGAATAAAAATAGGGATAATTTAGAGGATATTATATCAATTATAACAAAAATAAATAAATAAATCATACAAATTAACATAATTGATCAAAAAAAAATAATGACACTAGCTGCTGCCTTTTGTTTTCATCTTCTCCATCAAAATTAGTAGGAATTTGTTGCTCAATGGTACTGTTGTTCCAAGACCAAAACTTTTCTTCACCAAAGACAACATCACAACTAATAAAAAATTTCTTAGCAATAGGATTATACAATTTGTAGACTTTTGACTGATCATTAACACTAAAAAAAAAATACATCTTTCTCCTCTGTCATCAAGCTTTCTCCTCTTTTGATATGGAATTGTGGGTGTATGCAATGCTTCCAAAAATTCTGAAGTATTTAACTGTAGATTTGTGTCCATTCCAAGCTTCGTCAAGAGTCATATTTTGCACAGCAAGAGTAGGACTTCTGTTCAAAATATGTAAGCGCCAATTTACAGCTTCAAGCTAGAAGTTTATTGGAACTCTACTCATTGCCAACAAACTTCGCTCTATATTTAGGATTGTACAATTCTTCCTCTCGCATATACCATTTTGCTGAGGCACATAGGATGCTGCAAGTTGTCTCTTAATCCCATTTGTTCCGCAAAAATTTACAAATTCATGTGAGTTAAATTCGCCTCCACAATGAGTGCGTAGTACTTGTATCTAGCTGCTAACTTCTTTATCAACGAACACTTTGTAATTTTTGAAAGCCATGAGAGCTTCAGATTTTTCTTCCAAACTATAAATCCATGTTTTTCCATTGCAATCATTAATAAAGGTAATGAAATGTTGTTTATTTCTATTAGAATTTGGTTTTATTGGCCTACAAATATCTGAATGAATTAGTTTCAACAATTTCTTTGCTCTTTATGATTTTCCTTTGTGAAAGGGGTCACGATGTTGTTTGCTCACGACGCAATCTTTACAAACATCTAAGGGGACAGTCAAATTTTGGAAGACCTGTTGCCATCTTCTTTTGTTGTAGAGTCTTTAAGCCCCCAAAGTTTAAATGTCCATACCGAAAATGCCAAAGCCAAGCCGCCTCCTTTAATCTTGCTGTTAAGCATAAATGACTAGTGTTGTGGAGATAAAGCGGGAGCATCTGATTTGTCGACATTTTTCATCTCGAATTCAACAAACACCATCCTTGATAGAGAACTCGTACCCCTTCTCTTGCAATTGAGCCACACTTAGCGGATTGGTTTTTAATTCAGGGACAAAAAGAACATTAGAGATAGTTCTGAGTGGTGCTTCCTTTGGATTGGATTAACACCCTTCCTTTTCCCATAACAGAAATTGTAGAGTTGTCCCCAAATTTCACCTTATCACGATAGGATTCATCCAATAAGAGAATGCAGACTTATCTCCACTCATGTTATTGCTGCAGCCAGTATCCAAATACCAAAGATTTTTATGGGATTCTTCCTTTGCATGACACACCATTAGGAGATATTTCTTCATCTTTTTCTGCAAAATTAGACTTTTCTCCACGTTGTGTATTCAAATTAGTTCAACACTCATACTTGTAATGGCTGAACCTGTGACACCTATAGCACTCAACTCTTGATTTGTCTACTGACTTTGGCATGTAATTTGTCGAATGTTGTTTATCATGACCTTTTCCTTTTCCTTGTGAATGGTTGTTTCTGATTTTTGGTGTGGTTGCTTGCGTTCCTTATTTCCTTTACCTCCTCCTCCTTGGTCTTCCTTGTTTGGTGAAGAAAAGCGATTGTTAATTGAGACCTGTAATGCTTGCTCCTCTTGTTCTTGCTTGATAAGCTTCCGTTCATGAACATGCAAGGAATTCTGCAATTCATCAATTGTCAGTACATCTAAAACTTTAGATTCTTCCATTATACAAACAATGTAATTATATTTTGACGTTAACGAGCGCAGAATGTTTTCAACGATTGTAACATCTTGCATATTTTCTCCATGGATTCGTATCTGATTAGTAATTGCCATTGTCCTTGAGATGAAACTGTCAGTTGATTTTCCCAATTTCATGTGCAAAGTCGCGAACTCCTCGCGAAGTGCTTGTAGCTGGACCCGTTTTGCCTTTTCATTTCCTTAATATTTTCTTTTCATTGAATCTCATGTCTGATTGGAGGTGTCTTTGCAAACAATTGTCTCTAAAATCGATCGATTAATAACTTGAAAGAGGTAGTTCTTGGTCTTGAGATCCTACAACTTCAATGCTTCTAATTTGGGTTTTTCTGCTTCTGTCTGATAATGTCTATACTCTGTGTTGATTCAGTCTGCACTCTGTTAGTCTGCACTCTGCTGAGTCAACTTACTTCTGAAGGATGCAAAACAAGACTGCAAAACGATGAGCTGAAGACTGCAAAACGATGGGGTAGCTTACTCTGCTGAGCTGGATAATCTGAGCTGGAAGAATCTGTTATTAATCAGAGTTGTTAATATAGTTAGTTAAAAAATTTGTTACGAGTAGTTTTTCCAAAATTTTTTAGAGTTTGTATATATACTCATTTAGTGTAATTTGTAGACGGTGAAGTATTGAATTGAATCAAGAATTGTTTTCTTTCTTCAACAGTCAGTCTTTTGCTTCTTTTCTTTCTCTGTTTTCGTTCTATCCAAACAGATTTCCTTGAATTCTTTCACTGTCAACACAACACCAGCTGCTGATTTTGCTACTCCAGAAACAATGACGTTCCGATACTCCTTAGACCTTAGAAAGTTCTCCATCAGCATGCTTCAATGATCATAATGTCCATCGTAGCGAGGAATAGCTGGTTGTACAAAATTTTCAGATGCCATGGAGACTTGCTGCGACAATTTCAATGAGATTTAGCTACTACTTGCGCTGCTCTACCACTCACTTTTCTCAATGAACCTGGGCTATGGTACCAGTGTTACTAAGTAACAGAGAAAAGAATAATACTGAATGAAGATTTTTATTATTCTCTAACTTGTAAGATTTACAACTTGATGCTTTTTGTATAGAGCTAACACTCAATGCTTAAATTCAGGGATACGTATGAACTAAATCCCGGAAAGTAGCTAACAACTAACAAGTCCTAAAGATTAGCTCACGTTACAGCAGAAGACTAGATTAATTATTCTTGACAATATAATATAATAACAAAGAAACTCCAACAGAGTTTCGATATCGTGAACGCTTGTTAGTCAATATGTATCAACATTATGATGCCAAAAGAATTAATATGATTATCACGTAAGAAGTTTCGTGATGCAATTCACCGATGGAAGCTATAGAATGGACTTGATCAGCATATAATCAGATAGAATCAAGTGAAAGAAGACATTTATGGTTTGCGGATGGAGATCAATAAGGGCAGTGACTTTTGTCTGCTGTTAACACTCGCATATTCCCACCACTGTATGCGGATGGGGATAATAAGGATGGTAACCAAGAAACATTACATGACATTTACAGGTACACTCCCTTAGTAATAATAAAGTATAAGTAATTCTATTACTGATATAAAATTACAAATTAGTCCCCTATCTGTCATGGGTGAATGTTGCAAGTATGCCCCTTGAATTGTATTAAATTATAAATTTTATTTTAATGAATATATAAGCTTATTTTATATTTGCTTTTAAAGAAAAAATTATCAATATAGCCCCAAAGACATTATTAATTATGCATTTTAACAAAAAAAATACCAATAGTTTTGCCCTTTATCTATTTCGAAAAAAAATTTATAGTAATACTCTTTGTGAATGGCCTAAAAATTCTAGGAGGTCGATATAATACTAGAGATTCTATAAAACCTATACAGGCTTGAGGATTCTTGGAGACTTATAAACTCATCAAGTTGAGTTAATAGCCTATTCAAGTTTGAGACTCTATAAATTTGGCAAACTGAATTAAAACTTATTCACAGGCTTGCCAATAGAGTTAAAAACCTACACAGATTTAAGAATCCTTAGAGGCCTACATATAAGCCTAAAAACTACAATGCTTACACAAGGTTGACTAAAACTACTTTTTTAGTTTCTAGTATCAAACATTGTTGCTACTAGAATTCGATACTAGAAACTAGGGATTGTTATA
The DNA here is from genome assembly GCA_032402905.1 of Khaya senegalensis. Lineage (NCBI taxonomy): Eukaryota > Viridiplantae > Streptophyta > Magnoliopsida > Sapindales > Meliaceae > Khaya > Khaya senegalensis. The sequence continues at coordinate 1,192,524 of CP135555.1, read as the reverse complement.
GTACATGGTTTTTGTTAAAGATGGTGAGAGTTAGTTTTGGCTCATGATTAGAAGAGTTAATAGTGGTGGGGAGTTACTTGCAAGGGGTTATCAACATTTGTATCCACTTAGGATTCTTATTTTAAAAAAAGAAAGAGGAAAAAAAAAAAAAGGAAGATCAATATACTCAAGCTATAGAAATAAGATATTAAAATTTACTAAAATTGTGATCATATAATTTATGTAATATCCTACAATTCTATTACCATAACATCATAATTTTTTTTCCAAATCTTGTATTTTTTTTCAGAGCTTTTGATGCTGCTATTTTATACTCACTATTTTAGGTTTAATGCCTTCTCTCCATTACACTAAGTAATGGCTTCCAAAATGTGATGTTCATACTTATTCTTTTCATTCTTTAATCTAATCAATTTTAAGTTGGTTTAAATATATTATGTTTTTTCCTACAAAATTAGTTTAAAGGATCCTTAGATAGTTAAGAAAAATTATAACTAAAGTGTATAATTTTGGGTCCTCTAACATACTTCGATATTTTGACTATAATTTGAACTATAAATTGTAGATTGAAGCAATTCTTAATGTGTTAGAAAGTTAACCAAAAAACTAATATTTTTTATGTTGAACACTTCTATAAATTATGAATAAAAACTGGTTAAAATGGATAAAGATAGTAAGTTCGTTACTAAAGCCTAAGCTCACTTTAGAAATTATATAAACTTTCAATATTCTTCATTTTTTTTCATTCCTTTTTATTTTCCTAACCCTAAATTATGGTTTAATCACTCAAAAAAACTTTACAATTAAGCTCAATTACTTGTTAATCTTACAAAATTTAACCTTTAAGAGGTTTAAGGTATGCTTTCCTCCTTAATTCCTTTATTTATTGTTGATTTTAGTTGAATTTTAGAATGAGTTTTTATGGATTTTGTGATTTAAGTTGGATTAGGCTTATTGTATTTTAGTTAAATTCTAGAAATGGGTTTTTATGGATTTTGTGATTTACACTAGATTAGGCCTTAAAGATGGATTATAATACTTATTTATAAAGTGTTGTGAATTATTAAAGGAATAATGGAGTATTGAAAAACCATTAAATCTCATGAAACCGAAATTCAGGAGTCTAGTGAACAGAATTCATGTTTTTGTTCATATCTTGAGTTTTAAAATTAAATTGAGGCACTGTAAAACTCTATTGAAACTAGGGACATTAGGAAATAATATATCCAAAAATTATGATGAAATAAATTTGGACGAATTTTTAGTGAAGATTATAAGTTGGTTGTCATGCCGGTAAGAGTATGTCTTTCAATTGTAGTAGGTATTTTTACATGATTCTTGAGGTATTTGAAACTAGACAAATAAAATTTATGATCAGGAGGTTATGATTCCCAAATTTCTAGGGGTGACTTTTCAGGTAAAATTACGATTTTAATAAGATTTTTAAAATTGCAGAGAAACAACATATGAGAAAAATGTTATAAGTTTAGTTAAAAATAAATCATAAATTATTTATTTTGTATGAAACTAGACATATTTATCTTTTTAATAGTATATCATATACATAAATATCATGCATAGGGACTGAGATAAAGATATTAAAAACTTGCTTATAGTTTTGACAAAACTGTTATATTTTAATTATTATAAATTTTCTATGAGAACTTCCACTGCAAACGGACTAATCGAAAAAACTTTAAATAGTATTTTGAGTAGATAAATTTAATTTTGAATGATTATATTTAATTTGATTTAATGAGTAAATACAATTATTTGGGCTTATTTGGTTTTAGTTTCATTATGAGTTTTGAAATTTAATTTATATAGTTTTGTTTTGAATCCAATAACATGATGATTTATGATTTAATTAAGTATGTTTTATGTTGTTGTATTTTTAAATTTGTAATTATGAATTTTAGCTTAGATTTCTGCTTTCGGTTCTCTTTAACCAAGAGCCATAAGAGAGGAAAGTGCATGTGCCTTAATTACATATTCTAATACATATGTTTGTATAAGTACCGGTATAGAGTGAGAAATAGGAGGCGAAATGAGATTTAATATTTAACACTCAATATATATATATATATATATATAATATTTGATTTTCTAAAATTAATTTATGATTTTATGGAAAAGATATAGTTGTTATATTGAAATATTTTGATATTTTAAAAACTATTTAGTTGTTTTATAAAATTTTGATTTTAAGCCTTTATACTTAAGAATGAATTTATTAACTAAATTATATTTTTTATTTTCAGTATCTATTCATTAAGTTTTATCAAAAACTCATCTCTCTACCACATCTCTCAGTTTTGTAGGATCCAACACTTAAATTAGCATTGGTAGGAATTTCGAGAAGAGCACTGGAACACTTTGATACACTTGTAATCACTTAGTAGCCTTTATTTGATATATTTTTTTCGTACATAATATATAATATTTAGTATAATTTTTCTAATGTTGAGCCTAAAACTACGACTTTAGAGGTTTTGTTTATTATTCATTCATTGTAATGCGCCAGGGCCTTGGGCTCTTTGACTAATGTTCATCAAGTTCACATTTTTTTACTGAAATTCGTATATACATTTGAATTCTATTTATATGATTTGCATTATCTAAATTTAATATCCACATATTCAGATCTATATACAAGTTTTGTCTAAAACTTATGAAGGTAAGATGTCTTTATTTTCATATCAATCACGATCTTGATTTTTTAACTCGTGACAATTTTTTTTATTTTTTATTTATATATTGAAAGTATTTAATTAATATACGATCCTTAGTGACTTAAGCATCACAGGGGTGTCATTATGACATCGTATCCTCATCAATGTTTGTTTTACAGTAAATCAAGGATGAAGAAACTTATTGGAAGAGGACTTTAAAATCAATAAAACATCCCATAAGATCAAAGAAATTTGTATATTGACATGGAATGAAAAATCACCTTCAACATTACCTTTCTTTTTATGCTTGTAAAAAATAGTGCAAAAAGTGTTTCATATGAAATTTATCACAAATGAGAATTGTAACATAAATTATTTTTGGGCTTATAATTACTAAATTATGAACCCATGATCAATATAAGCATGATAATTTTAGAATATATAAATTTTATCTATCAAAATTTGTTACGATAATAATTAAATTATTATAATTTATTTAATTATTTTAGTTCTTTTGAATGTGGTACAACTGTACATATAATTTGAGTTTGTGTGTGCGTGTGTGTGTTTCTCTCTCTCTCTCTCTCTCTCTCTCTCTCTATATATATATATATATATATATTAGTTTTTCAACAAAAAATAATGATGTTGCATATGATTTTGAAGTCACAAGATAAAATTGCTAAATGTATTGCTAAATATAAGTATTCTATATTAGAAGTTAGTGATTATTAAATATGTTAACTCATGTCAAATTAAGCATAAGTATAATAATATTGAATATACTTTAGATAACCTATAAATTTTACATCTTCTTTTTTAATTTTGTAAAATAAAAATAAAAACCACCATAAATTTTAGAAAAGAGTGATGATAAAAGCAAAAATAAAATAAAATGATAAACCAAGGACATGCTAATAGATGATCAAATATTTCAATTGATGAAATAATTTTGTTTTTTATCAAATATTTTCAATTGATGTGTTTTCAAACCAATATAGAAACACATCAATCTCGAAACAAAGTTCAATACATCAATTTTTTTTTTTTATATGAATGCACATTTTAAATAATTTTAACCATTCAATTAACATTAACCTAATGTTATATAAATGATGGAAGAAATTATTAAAAAAAGGTCTCTACAATCTTAACCCTACATATATATAAAAAATTTAATGGTAGGATTCTCCTTAACTTTTGTTATACTTTATTAATTAGATAAGTTTTATTTTATTAGTATAGATAGTGTGGTAAAACTGTTTCATTTAAAAATTTTTCTCTTTTCTCTCTCTTTTTTTTTATTTTATATTTGTAATCAATACATATTAAATATTTACTTTAATTTTGACCCTTAATAAATTATTAATCTAATGGCTTAAAATTGATGTAATATATATAGATATATACTTAGAGAGAGAGAGGATAGTATTGCGAGTTTTTTAATTTTATATAATTTTTTAACTATTAAAATAATACACTTTTAATAATTAAAATCATATTTAATGTATGTTATAATATACCATAATTTGTGTATAGGTGAAACAATGTTAATTATTCAATTGGTATATAAATAATGTAAGAAGTTGTAAAATGTATTTATACACACACACATGGAAGAGAATTCGCCATGGAGATGGAGAAGATTAGTGGAAGATAAAAGGATAAAGCTTGATACTTCTAGAACACGAAAGCTTGACTGCTGCATAGTGCCAAAAGAAAACCAACTCGTCGGTTGCCGCCCATGGGGCAGCGTCCCTCCTCCTGTTGTTATAATTATTAAATTTTCGTGACTTGGTGAACAACACATCACATTTTATATATGTATTTTGTATCATGGAAATTTCATCCTTCACTTCAAAGTTTTAGCTCTTTTCGTTGGCAATCTTGGTTCTATCATTCAAACAATTTTACTACAAAATAATATGATGGACCTTGTCAACTAAATTAAGGGAGGTAAGCGCTTGAATTCAAAAGTTAGGGTTTGATATTGTTGACTTGATAAATATAAGGATTATTATATTTAAAATAAATTATATAAAATATATGTCAATAAAATAATTTTAATACATTAATTTATAAAATATAAAAAAAATTATGAAATTGTACATTACATACCATTATTCAATCAATTTATACACACACACACGATATTAAACTTATAAAATTTATATTTAAATTTATTTAATATTTGACACGCATTAATTAGTGCTACATAATGTCAAAAAAATAAGAATAATTATATATATATATATATATATATAAAATTGATCCATTTTCATTAAAAGTGGTTGTGGGTTGTGAAGCTTTCTTTTTTCTTACAAATGTTTTAATTCGATTAGAATGGTGTGGTGTTGTATAAGGATGAATTTATTATAGTGATTGATATATATATATATATATATATTTGTAGGTCACACAGCAGTTGTGTTGCATGTGTAACAACATCTTCTCACAAATATATAAATATTAAATAATAATAATAATAATAATAATAATAATAATAATAATAATAACATTAGCACTGCTTCCATACAATTTATTTAATTAACTCACAACCATCCTTCTCTTTTGTTTTCTAATTTTCACAAAATTAGAAAAAAAAAAAAATTATGTTATTATATTAATTATTTATGTCAATTATTAAAATTCAAATTTAATAATAATATTAAGTATATAGCCAAATTATATTATTTTCTTATATTTTATTTGATTGATTTGTTTTAAACTCCGTAAATTTTCTATTTACTTTTGTGAAAATACAAAACACGTTATAATAGTGCAATACTGTCATATAAAATTTTACAAATAAATTTGTATTAGAATATCTATATATAGTGTTATTAGTTAATTTTTATATTAATTAATAAGAACTTGTGATGGTACTTACTCATAAACCTAAATTTTTATTGAAAGAATGCTTAAATTTATATATCTATTTATAAGTAATAATGTATTGGCCCTGAAATTTAATAATATAATAAATAAGAACATATTTTAATTATTTTTTAAATTTTAGCAATGAAGTTTTGATATTACTTCACGATCAAAACATAAAAATTATGAAATATAAGAATATAAACAATAAATTTTGTAAATAAAATATTTTAAAAAAATTAAATTAAGATATTTATCTTTTATTTTTTGCGTGAAAAATATAATTTATTTTGGGAAAAAATTTTAACAGTAATAAATTTAATAGCAACTAAAATTCAGTGACTTATCTATTAATATTCTAAAAATATTATATATTTATCTGTGTTTCTATTTTTGTTCACGTCATTTAATATGTAATAACATGTAAATGTATCGATAATACAGAGTATGACGATGACTGAAAACGTGTATTACGGATTCACAGTCAACATAGAATTCAACCGCCGCCGTGCAAGAAGATGCAAAAGGGCTAGAAAGCGACGTGTCAAAATCATACGGATTCGACGAACATTCCGAATCCCAAGTGGGATCCCAAGTCCAAGTCCCCGACTTTGAACTAGGACTAGGACTAGGACTAGGACTGCTTCAAGAATTTTTTTTAATTTAATATTCCGATAATAATATAAAATAATTAATATTTGAATAATTGCATCTGAGTCTCTAAATTTTGTGTTTTTTCATTAAAGACACAATTTATCCATTTAATTAAAATATATCCTTGATTTGTTATTTCAGTTTAAAAAGTAAACAAACATTTCATTAATCACACAAGCAATATTATAATAACATATTCATATATCAAAATTGGTTTATAAATAACTTGTTTTGTATACCACTCAATCCAATCGTCGTTCATTTCACGTTAATAATCAAAGAGAAAAACAATATATATATATAAATATAAGATTATTTTTATAAAAGATATTATATGAATAAATGCAATTTACATTATCTCCTATATGCGAGTGCACACACACATATATATATATATATATATTAACATTTGATCTTTTAAGACTTAAAATACTATAAATTTAAATATTTAAAACATCAAATTTAGAAGAATATCATGCCATAAAAACATACTCAACTATTAGATGTAAATCTAGACAATGGAGAAATAATTGAATTATTTTTGATAATATTGAGAAAGATATTTCGGTTGTTTTAATAGAAATTAAAAAAATTTACTTAATATTAATAAATATATTATATCTATTTTGTAAATATATCAAACATTGGGATCCTCATGTTATTAACCAAATTAAAGCTTTTTAATTTATTTAAAAATTGACAATTCAATTTCGTACTTTCTGTTCAATAAACACCACTCCCCCCTTTTTCACCTTTTTTACGTTTAAGCGGCCGCCTATTTTTTAAAATATCTTTTAAACAATAATTAATAATTTATTTCCGCTTTATTAATTATATAATCCAAATTTTTAATTAAATTAGAATCCTAGTATTACAAATCCAGCAAACAAACGCCCAGCTTTTCTTTACCCATTCCAATTCCAATTCCAATTCCAATTCTCAGCAGTTTTTCCTTTTTTCTGTTTGGCATTCGGACCCACAAGAATCAGAATCCTAACAAACTCCCTGCCTGTTCAAACGACACTGGTTTTGCCCTTTTCTCTCCTTCTCCTCTTTCTTATATCTCTTCGATCCTGCATTTATTTTTGTTCGACGAGTTTTAACTTTCTTTCTTTCTTTCTCATCCTTCTCAATCAAACGAGAAGATCGAGGGGATTAAAGAAGCGATGCGTTTGGTTATGGATGTAGAACGTAACGACGACGTTTTGGTGCCGCCGCTTAATTTCTCAATGGTTGAAGAAGGCATTTATAGATCCGGCTTCCCTCAGCCGGCCAATTTTGGATTCCTACAAACCCTAAATCTTCGATCCATCATGTAATTAATTTTTTTTTTCTTGAATTCTTTTTTTAAAATTGTTTTCAAATTTTGTACAACTATTTTCTCGAAATGCGGCATTCGTCGTACGATGATTTCTATGTAATTCGAGAAACGAAATTTTGGAAATTAAAATGTTTTCATTTATTAATGTGATTTTGAACAGATACCTGTGTCCTGAGCCGTATCCTGAAGAAAATATGAAGTTTCTTGCCGCTAACAATATTCGGCTCTTCCAGTTTGGAATTGAAGGCAAAACGGTACCGTCTTTTTCTAGAACTGTATGTTTACTTTTAACTATTTGTTTGTATAATATGGAAATCTTTCATTGGAAAGTTTGCTCGATAAAATTGGAGGACAAAGCTTTATAGAAATTACTTTCTGGCCTCGAAACGTTTCGTGATATTATGCTTGCATTTTCGGGGAAGGCTAATTAAAGCTGCTTGTTATTTGTCTATATCTATTTTGTATTGCTTATGACTGTAGTATGCACTACAGGAATCCCCAGTATCAATTCCCAGGGACACAATCTTGGAGGCCCTGAAAATCTTAATCGGTACTGAATTAGTTTTTAGTTTCATAGATGGAAAGTTTTGGATTCTGTTAGTCTTTAATTTATGCCCCGTTTTCAGTTTTAGTTTTGTGTTAGATAATATATATCATAATTGATTTGTTTTTGTTTGTAGATGTGAGAAATAATCCAGTTTTGATCCACTGCAAACGTGGAAAGGTATGTTTCAATTCTCTGTATGCGGTCTACTTGGATATATGAATGTTTTGCTATTGGGAAATTTTGTTTGTATCTGATCCATTGGAAAGCTAGCCTATGTGCTTCAGTTTACTTATTTTCGGCAAGTACTAAAAATGAAGTGCAAAATTACTTTGACAAGTAAAAACATTCCTCTTTTCTTTATTCATATGTGTCTGTTTAATTGCTATTTGAATAAGATAGGGTTTCTGAAGAACTGAACTAAACTGATGCATACTTGTTCATGCAGAATAGGGTTTGATAGCGAATCATTTCATTTCCTGGAGTATTTTCACTAAAAGTCAATGTGATCTAGCACACCTTACTCCAGATGATTATGTTAAAGGGGCTAAGCCGGGACAAAATTTTCAATTATGATTGCATTTGTGTGCTTCTTATTTCATTATCATTCTTTTGCAAAAAATAAGTTTCTTTGTCATTTGTGTCATCATGTCTTGATGCTAGTTATGGACTTTCCCTGAAAGTTGTGAATGGATGCTCAATGATAGCTCCTTTATAGCATATGGGCAAGGGAGATTAGCCTTCTGTTCAGATAAACCTTTCATTTAGTCATATGCTTTTCCCACTTTTTACATACTCAGATAGAGTTCTAAAACTTTGCTCATGAAAATACAAATGTTTAATGCATTTCTGGTACCAACATCCTGATGAGGGCTTATGCTAGATTTTGACTAGACCTCTTTACTTTCTGAGTTCAGTCTGATGTTTATACAAGGTGATGCTCAATTTTTATTTTCTTTCTTTACTCCAGCATCGAACGGGTTGTCTTGTTGGTTGCTTGAGAAAATTGCAGAATTGGTGCTTATCTTCTGTGTTTGAAGAATACCAGCGCTTTGCCGGCATGAAAGCCAGGAACACAGACCTGAGGTTTATAGAGACATTCGACCTTGTATGCTTGAGGCAGTGCCTGTACAGCATTATCTATCAGTACCAAGGATACGGTTCAAAGAAGAGGCGGTTGCTCTACAGAGAAGAAAATTTACAGAAGAAGCAGCAAGTGTCTCCTATTTAGCTTTACATGAAAAGCAAGCTCCAAGGATCTACATGGCAGTTTCAGTATGCATATCCTTATGACAGTCTTCATTCTGACCACAGTTTTAATTACGTGGGCTTAGTTCTAAAGTTGCTTATACACTACCTCTTTTGTTGAAAAATTAAATTGAATTTTTTCATTTGTTCTATTTCCTATTGTTTAGTGTTCAATACATTCATTTATGTAATTCTTTACAGAATATATATATAAAATCAAGATTTAAGACTCAGTTTTTCAGCAGTTTTGTCTACAGTATTATAAATTCTCTTTTATGTAACTCTTTGTATTTATACAGTATTTATACATACATCCAAACTCATTCATACAAATAAATGTAACATTGTTATACTCAAATTAATATTTATGTTTCTGTGCAAATTAATTCATGCAAATACATGTAAATTATGTGGTTGATAATCAAATAATTAATAACTTCTTGTTCAATCTCTCTTAATTTTTTTCATTAAATATAAAATATATTTAAAGAAGTTATAATTGAGAAAAATATATCAAAACATCGTTTAACTGAATCTTCCATAGAATGTAAGTTTGTAATAAATTATGAGAAATTTTAATAATTTTTAGTATTTAAGAAATTTTTTCAAACAAATTTTGGAAATAATAGAGTTTGTTTATATTTTAATCAAATTAATATTTATTCGTGAAATACTTCCATTTCCACCAAAATCTTTCTTATCTCTTGGTATGCAAAGTTTAAGAAGTTTGGTTTTAAAATAGAATATTCTATTTATTAATTATCTTAATTTAATAATTTTAACTCTAGATTCTTAAAAAAATTTAAATTAATTGTATTAAATTATAAAAGTAGTGAAATATATAAATAAAAAAATTGAGTGAATAAAAGATAATAGAAATAATTTATCAAAAAACTTGATATATAATAATTTATTTAAAGAATATTATATTATTATTTAATTTAATATTACATATCACAAAAAAATTTTATTTTTTTCGATAGTAAAATTAAATATCTAATAATATTATACTATGCATATATTTATTTATGACAATTATTAATTTACTTGACAATTTTAAAATAAATATACATACATTATGATTTTATTAAATTATTATATAAATAATATGATAAATTAAATTAAATTAAATATTATAAATACGTTAGTTAATTATTTTTACATAGTTTAATGAATAAAAAATTATTCTTTTCAATAAATTATTTGTTAAACTAAATATGAAAATATTTTATATCATTATTATATTTGCTTAAATTTAATAATAAAATTTAATATTATATATTATGTTTGAGTTTGAAATGTTTATGTAAAATTAATTTTTTTTATTTTTAATAAAAAATTTTAAATGTTATTATTTTATTAATTAAATAATTTATTAGAAATAAA
>CP135555.1:1145969-1177288 GCA_032402905.1 Khaya senegalensis | reverse complement strand
AATACTATTAAAAGAGATTTGACTATGATATTCAAGGTATCGCTTTCTCATTTTTTTTCAAGTTTTATAAAGAACTTTTTAATTTTTTTTATGTATTTTTTAAATACTATTTATTACATGTTTTAAATTTTTTTATTATATTTTAAATTTTTTATTGTATATTTTAAATATTATTTAATTTTATCTTATATATTTTAATAATTTTTTATTTGTTTCAAATTTTACAAAAGGTATTTCAAATCTCACACGTATAAAACAAAAAAGGGGGCAATAATATCCTTGTGTACTGTAGCCAAGTCTTATTAAGAGGGTGCAGGTATTACTTAATTCTATTCAAGAGACTCATCTTTAAAAACATCAATATTCTAAGGACAGCACTCAATTTTCTAATTCATTAAAAAAAATCTAATATATATCCAAATATAGTATACTTTCCTTCATAATTGTACTATTAGTAGGCTGCTTGCTTCACTTAAAAAGCTAAGACAGAAAATACCCGAAGATTAAACTAAATGAACTAGCAAAAATTCTAGCATCATAATTTTTTTTATTATGAACTTCACACTAGTGGTTGTGGCATAACCTGTTAAGGTGTTTTAGGATATAATTAGCAATAACAGGGCCCAAAATCTGCCGGAAGATAAATTTCTTTACTTGTAATTTTAATTGCTTATATAGAGTTCTATGACTGACCATCAAGTAGAAGATAAAGATTCAGAAGCACAAAAGCCAAAACAACAAACATTCCTCGATAATTATTCTTCCTACTGCTATTAAATTTGAAAGTGCAAACAAAATTTATTGAGCAAATTTTTTTTTTTGTTTAAATTAACTCGCTGTAAAATATTTATAAAAAAATTCTTTAATCTCTATAAATAAGACATGTAATACTTAACAAAAGTCAGTTTCTTTAATCTCAACAAATGTCAGTTTCTTTAATCTGAATGTATAGAATCAAGAAGTAAACACAAATCATTGAAGCTTCAATATATTGCTGCCATACAACAATAGGAAATGCTAATTATCAAATGTCAGTTTCTCAACATACATTCTTATATTGCTACCACTTATCAGTTGATAGTTTTATGATCAACCAGAAAAACTAATCTAGGATTCCTAAAATACATACAACTAGTTAGGTCCACTTCATCAATTTAGAAGATTGTAATGCAGAGTGCTTGTGACGTGTCCCGTTAGTATGTTTTAAGAGCATAATTAGCATTAACAAGGGCCCAAAATCTGCTTTTTTAGGCAGGTATTCACATAATGGCAAAAAAAAAAAAAAAAAAAACTGGGCATAAATAATGTAATCAAATTGAACATCATATGTCTCAATTTTACAATAGAAATGTTCAACCACATCAAAACCAGCAACTAGCCAAGGAAGTTTTGCAGGTCAGATCTGGAACATAGCCAAGTAAGAACCTCAGGCCAATCATAAACACATGAGAGAGGCCAAAACCTTCTTTCACAACTTCATCTTCCAACATTAATGTATATTTTTAATGACATAACTACAATAACCTTTCATTCAGTATCTAAATAGAAAAACCCAACAAAGCTAATATGTTATTGTTGTCGCACTTCTAATTCTAAGCATACTAATTGAGACGTAAACAATGAGTGTGGTTCTAGTTCTATATGCATAGAGTGAAGGGAGATTTAGCCATTTCTGACAGCAAACTAGTTGAAAGCTAGAGTTATTCTCTTGATAAGATTAAAGCATGTCAAAATCAGTAATATGCAAATTGTGTAAACCACCTTTGAATATGTACCTATTCAAAACGTGCTGCATGAGTTAAAAGAAAGAGTCCTTGACAATTGCCACATTAATAAGATGAGAGCAAACACAATTTTTAAGCAGAAAATTTTTAACGAGCATGATTTTTGTATTGTGAGACAAAAACAAGTATGAGCAAACACAACTCTTAAGCGGAGAATTTGTTAGCATGATTTTTGTATTGCCAGACAAAAACTAGTACAACTTTTAAAGCCAAGGGAGATAATTTTATCTTTCAATACATGCATGCATAGCAAATGTTTGCATTCTAGAAATTGGGTCAAGAAAATCAGAAAGAGAGACAAAAAGAGTTGAAACAAAAAATTGAAACAAATGCATTAAACTATAGAATAAACAAGAGAAAAATTCGTATCTAATACGTATTTAGATCTTTAATAAATTAAGATTTTTGACTTTGAATCGGTGAAATTAGGGTTTGTAATTTTGAGGAAAAAAAAAAAGAAATTGAGAAAGATTGAAGAGAGAATAAGAGAAAATGCATATTTGCTTTTCTCTACAAAACGTTTAATTTATTCATCTCTTTTTAATTTTTTTTTACCTTTTTTTTTTTAAACCATTTTAATTTTTTAAAAATGTCCATCTCACCGAGCAAAACAAATCAAATTTAAAGTATTAAAGAAGCTGAGAGGAGAGAGGTAGGCAAGTTCAGGTAGTCGTTAAGAGGAGAGAGAGAGAGAGAGAGAGAGATCCTAAAGAGATAGGAAGCTCAAGTTATTAGCATTAACTGGTCAAGCAGGATAGAGCACAAGAGAGGAAGGACAGAGGAAGAAGAAGAAAAAAAAAAAAAATCCATGCAAGCTATGTAGACTGACCCGACACGACCCACGTGGGTAGAACTTCATGAACTGTGATGAGCTTCATGATTTTTAAGCTAACCCGATCCGGTCCGACACAATTGCTTGCAAGCTGAGTCATCCAACACATAAGCTTGCATGGATTTTCTTTTCACGGCACGGCCCGGTCTGGCTATGTACAGTACTTTGCATTTTAGGGTATTTTAGTCATTTTGACGAAAGGTCAAGGAACTTATTTTAATACGAATTCCTTAAATTATAATAACAGAGAATCCGAATGTTATTATCCCAATAATTATTGCTTTTAAAAGAAAAAAATTTAATAGACACCGATAAGCATAATCCTAAAGAATATTAAATGATCAATGAATGAGACAATCGGTTTTTCCATTGCCGTCGTAACTGCATAGTCGTGGGTATTTCTTTCCCTTTTATCCAATCTCAGCCGTCGGATCATCGCCGTCATCACCATGACCGGAAAGGCGAAGCCGAAGAAGCACACTGCTAAAGAAATAGCGATGAAGGTAGACGCAGCTACCACAAACAGGGGCGGAGGCAAGGCGGGTCTGGCCGACCGTTCCGGCCAAGAAAAGGGCGGACACGCAAAATACGTGTGCCCTCACTGCAAAACGACGGCGCCGGACGTCAAGTCTATGCAGATTCATCACGACGCTCGTCATCCCAAAATACCCTTTGAAGAAGGCAAGGTTGTGAATCTTCATGCTCACCATGTCGCGGAGTCTTCCAAGCCGAAGCCCGGCGTTAGAGGTAGCCTGAAGAAGTGAAATCTTTTCAGATTTTCTTTGTTGTTGTTGTTGTTGAATGGTTTTTCTGATCTGGTCTGGTTGGTTACAGAATGTATATTGTAATTTCAAACCACGGTATTGTCTTATTTTTAGTTATTAATATTGTGGTGACGACGATGATATTGTTATGGTATTCAGACTTTAAAACTTGTCTATGGTGTTGTTTCTGATGATGGGTTGTTTGTATTTTACGAGTTTCCTGGCTTTTATTAATTCTAGAGTCTTACCTATCTCAGATTATGTTTCTTGGTGTTGGGGTTTTGATTAACTTAGAATTGTTCTAGATATTGATTTAGTTATGGTTGCTCTTAGAGCAGGGTGAATTTGACTTACTTTGTTTGAAAGAATTCTGATTTTGGCTTGCAATTGTCTGGTTGTTGGATTATAGGCCATCTATGTTAATAATATTACCTAGCTCGGATTCTGTTTCTGGATGTTGGGGTTTTGATGAACTTACAATTGTTTTAATTAACAATCTTATGACCTTGTAGGGTAGTTTGTTGATTTCTATAATCTTGCATGGAAGCTCACATCTACCGTAGGTGAAAAAAAATTTTCTTAATCAAAGAACTGATTAGTACCAGGCAATTTATTCATGCTTGCCTGGTTGTATTGCAACCAAGCTTGTTTTTTCAACACAATTTTTGTCGTCTTGTTTATTGCATGAGGACTGAATTCCCATGGTTCTAAGGATGATCGGTTGCAGTCATAATTTGTAAAAGCTTTATGATGGACTTGTATGTGTTCTTAATTTTATTTTTAACCTAGTGCTAGTGAAATTTCGTTTTGTTTTATTTATTTACTTCCGAAACTAGTTCTTAGTTTACCCTCACTTACGGTGCTTTTGTGAACCCTTTATGGAAGTGATTGTATAAATTGTGTTTTGATTTGGAGATTAGGAAACCTTCATTGTATTTGAGTTTGTCGATTCCACTTCAATTCGAGGCAAAAGCTCATGCTTCATCCCTATGTTGAATATTCCTATCGTTGGTGGGTTAAGACCAGATCAGCTAATCAGATTCTACTAAATCACTAAGCTGAGCTGAACCTTGACTTTCCAAGGCACATGCAATACAGTTTAGCCTATACTGCTGTTACAAAATATGAATTTCTTGTCTCCCTCTGCTCCATAAAATTGGGATTTTTAAAGTATTTTTTCTTCCTTGCCCTAAAATTGTTGCAATGTTTGACTGTGCGTGTATGGGTAGTTAATCAGTTAGGCTATTTTAGGTAGAGTTTCAAAACTTGTGCAGCTCTTATGCTTGTGCTTGACAGGTTATTTGTGAACAATGGTTAATCTGATGATTTTATGGTTCTTTCCTTAATTGTTATGAAGTGCTATGGGATCTGCGTAGTATAGGATGCAGTTGTTTGCTAGTATTCATTTTTAATAATTTGGTGGATGTGGAGGCATTTGCCACATGTATTGGACTACTGTGCATAATAATTGTTGATTATAATTTCACACAATTTTATTCTATACTAGTTATCAGCACTGGATTGGAATGCGTAGAATGTCATGAGCACTGTCGTTTGTTGCCATGTTTGATCAATTCTGGGTGTCTTGATGAGAACTTATGGATGGTTATAACATCTGGATAATGTTTGTGGAATGTTCATTTATGATTTTGGCAATGTTAGGGAGTGCATAATTCTTACTTTTGATGTTTCATCGTGATTGTATCCATTTTAATCCAAGTGCTGATACATTGCTTCGTTTGATAGCTTGTCTTGCTTGCTTTGCACTATCGAGTCATTGAATAGAATGCATTTTATCCATAACGATACTGTAGCCATGTTGGCTATATGGATTTCAGCTGAGTGTAGCTATGGACCATCGAGAAAGCCTTGTGGTGCTGTTTCTCATTTTATGTTCTGTTAAAAAATAAAAAGAAATTCAAGGTAACAAAACATAAACTAGTGTGTGGTATTAAGTCTGTTTCAGTGAGAATATCTGAACTTTTGTGAACATTATTTGTGTGTATGTTATTATTATTGTCCCAAGTTGGCCTGTTTAATTTCAAGTTGTCTTGACATTGACGATGTGAAAAGAAATTACGAGGAAGGTGGCGAATATTTCTTCTCACAACTTGACTCCATGTCAATCTACACAAACACTATTATTTAAATTAAACTAAATGTGATCAAAATCTTAAAATTAATGCCACCGAAATAAGAAAATAAAAGACATGTAATATTATAGACAAAAAAATTAATTATATTAAACATTTATTCAAGTAAAATCTATTAACAAAAATTTTTATTTAAAATTTTGTAAAATTTTTTAATTTAATTTACTGATTTAAAATTTTATTATCTTAACGAATGGGGTAATACAAATTTGTTTATTAGTAAAAATATATATATATATATTTATTTTACTATTATTTATTACAATTTTTTTTTATTTAGCTATTTTTATAAAACGCCGCGGGGGTGATTGAGTTTCATGACCGGATGCAGTCTCAAAAGGTGGCAATTCAAATTTATCAAATTGGTGATTTAAATATGATTAATTTAAAAAATATTAATAAATGAATCATTACTGTATTAAAATACAATTGGTCTACATGCAGGAAAGAAAACGGGGGGTTGGGGATGATCATCCCTGTTCCAGTTTTGAAAGTATTGTCTCGGTCCCCGACCCAGCTCTGCTTTTAAAAAACAATTTTCCATCCCCACCCTATTTTGGTTTAAAAGGGGAAATTTCCGTGCTCGGCCCGTTTCTACTTATTAATATTAAATAATAATTAAATTCACATAAGATATAAATAAAATTAAATAAAAATAATAAATTAATATGTATAAATAAATTTTAATATATGCACAAATATTAATAAGTTAATATATCAATAAATTATAATATCATATTTTAATAAAATAAAATAATGAAATTAAATAAAATTTTAAAAATTTTATTAAATTTTGTGTTGATTTTTATAGAAAAAAATATTATTTTTTTATATTTTTAGCAAAAAATATTTTATTTGATAGATAAAAACATAAAGTCTTAAAATTTTTTTTTATTAATCTTGTATTAATATACTAAAATTAATTTAATATTTACAATTAATTATTTAATTTAATATAAACTAATTACTATATTTTCATTTTAATAAATTTTAGTTAATAAGGAAGCAATATGTGTGTGTGTGTATTATTTTTAATTTTAAATATATTAATACATAAAAATGGAAAAACGGGGCAAGAATTGGGAATTGTCTCTATCCTTGTCTCATTTTCAAATTCAAAGATAAAATTATTTCTAATTTTTGACACATACAAAGCAAACTTAGCGAGTCTCTGTTCTTATAAGAACTTTTGTGAACCTTATTTATATGCAATTAATTTAAATATAATTAAACACGATTAAATATAAATTTATACACAATTAGATAATATCTGTTTAGATATTGTTAAATATAAATTTAAACATGATTTGAAAGAATTAGAGAATGATGCATTTAACTTCAAAAAATTTTATTTTAAAAATAATTAAATTTTATTTTAAAAACAATAATATTATTTTCTAATATCTATAACAAATTTAAGGTATAATTATTATCTATAATAAATTACATAAAATAATAAATAAAAGTTATAATTTCATCAATTATACAATCAAATCTATATCCATCCAAACTTATTCCTATTTCAAAATACTCAAATCTTAATTCTTCTATGTAACAACATAAACACATTGTTATTAATAAACTAAAATCTCAATTCTCCTCCAAAGTAGCAATCAACAATATAAATAATCAATTATCATGCATAACATCATCTATAAACCCCAAGTCACAATTAATAATAATTAACAATTTAAACAAATAAAGTACCATGCAAAATATCATATACATAAACTCAAAACTCAATTCTTCCAAAATAACAACACATTAAATATGTCATCATCCATAGGCTAAAACAAAGTACCAAGTATGTAATAATTTTAATTAGATTGTAAATAAATTTTTATTATAAATAAATTAAGACAATTTATTTATTTGTTTATAATTTATATCTTAAATAAATATAATAATTCAAATATAAATACAATACAATTATTAAAACACAAATAAGACATTTATTATTTTTGTCAAAATTTTTAATTTCAGATAAGTGTATTTAGATGAAATTCATATAGTGTAATTGTATAGTGACCATAATACAACCCCGAAATTGTAACTTTGAAGCGACAGCATCTTCGTCCCAAACAAAGCCTTAGTTCAAAGTCATATGAAAAATATATATTCAACAAGCAGAAATCCAGCACAATCACAGAGAAGCAAGCAAGAGGCAGGGAAAATAACAAATTGTTACTCTTTTAAAGATAGATACCTCTTACTAAAAGTGAAAACTATATAAGAGTTAGTTACATACAATTGAATGCAATCCTTGTGCAAAATCAAGTAGTGCTTCGACTCGACATTGACAGTAAGGAAAAAGCTACAATTGCGGCAATAATGGCAGAGAACAATCTTAATCATTTATGGTAATAAAAAAAATAAAAAGCAAGCCCAACTCCATTGCTGGCCAAGGTTTCGAAGAAAAAAAAAATGAACTAAGATAGGAAAATTTCCATGACCTCGGGATATACTGAAGATGATGATGGTGATAAATTTGCATGATCAGCAATGGCCAGGTAAGATCATAGAGATTATCATCCTTCAGCTCTTGCCTAGGCCTAATGGAACTCGTATCATCGTCCTTCAAATGCTGCCCTGAAAGGAAAGACTGAACTTGACCCATTGATTTTCCATCATTGTTATTGTCATCAAAACCGGCCACTAAAAGATTCGTTGATGTGGGGAGAGTCCATGGAAACGAAATCTGGATATCATTAATTACTGAGTCAATAGGTCCAGATTGAGTTACGTGGGGAATGGAATTGAGTCCAAATGAGCCATATGGAGGTTGGGAACTTCACTAGATAAAGGACTGGAACACCAAATTTCATCTCATTATTGAGACTCCCAAGAAAACTAGCTCTCAGATATCCATTGTTAAGTTCTTGTTCTCTTTCAAAATGCGGGGCTATATCTTGAAATTGTGGCCAGGCTTTAAAGTATAGGCACTTTGGGTTAATGTCATGGCTGATGGAGCATCAGCGGCACCTGGGAGTAAACTAACACCGCTTGAATTAACATGGCTGTTGTTCCTGGCTGCAGGCACTTCATGATTGTGTTTTCCCTCATAAGTTGTAATATCAAATTTCAAATTGTGTGAGGCACTTTCCACATGCTTCTTCACAGAACAAACAGCGTTTGTACATTTGTAATAGCTCCTGTACCATAGATAGGACAAATAAATTACAAAGCATATATTATAATAAATGAAAGCCATTGCCCCATATTTATGCACTCGTGACAGACACAGATATTTGCCCACAGGAACACATAACTGAAATGTGTCAAGTTGTTTAGAATGAAACTTGTCATCAATCTCTATATCATATCATTTATCTATGTTCGGAATTCTGTTGGGGTTCATAAAAAAATACTTCCAAATCTGGGATGAAGAATGAGTAGAGGACAAACACCCAGAGAAAGCTAAAGAAAATCAATACCTAGGATTTGCATTCCCTTTAACCACCTTCTGCCCATACTTCTGCCAGTGATAACCATCATCAAGTATATCCACTTCACTCTCCGTCTGAACAGCAACTCTTGGTTCATGCACAGCTCTTGTTGCCAAATTTGCTTCAAGCAAGCAGCTCTCAAACTTCCTGAAACAGTAAGTCAATGGTTAAATATATATTGTCACGATATGTGCATGACCCAGCATAAAAAACAGAAAATCAGCTTCTTTTAGACTGGGATTGGTCAACATCACCATCATCACCTAGTGAGATGCTGCCCTGGGTATCCACATCATCATTATCATCACGACTAGCAAGTGTAGATGAAAGCTCAGGAGTTTCTGAAGATTCTAATGTATCAACAGGTTTCCCATGAGTAGTTGATGACGGATCAGAAAGCTCAGTTAAAACAGAAGTACAGGATGTTATCTCAAGACCATCAGCTAGGCTATCAGAGCCAACCTTGACATCCTTCAAACCTGCTGAGGTACTTCTCCAAACCAGCCCACTGTCATACTTTACACGTGTTCCACTGCTTTCACTTTTGTCTGACATTTCATCACATGAAAATGCCGATCCAGGCAATTGTCAGCGACCTGGCTGAGGTTTGGATGATTGTGGACACCCTTGTAGATGATTTTCGTAATTTGTCCGTCAAAGGAACACTCTATCTTCTTTTTCACCAGACAGTCTAGATGGGTACATTTATAGTAGTTCCTTGGATATTCACTACCTTTTACCTGCTTATGCCCATATTTTCTCCAGTTGTACTCATCTTCAGAAGTCCGTACCATTTCTAACTGATGGTTTTTCCCCTTCTGGTCTCCTTCCAAAATGTTATGTGCCCCAACACCTTCCCTTTGTACAGGTTCTTTCAGTATCCCTTCCAGAATTCTGTATTTGCAAATTACCATAGTTATCATTCACATTCTTGCAACTTGAAACCTTGACATCATCAACTGGATCAATGGCACAAGTCTTTTCTGCATTATCTTTTGGAAACTCTGCGGACAATTCAAAATCAATTGGTAGATCCGCTGTCAAAAGAGCTTGATAATCAACAGCAGCTCTCTGAGAAAGATCAGAAGGAGAAGATACCTCAGCATTAATCAAACACACTGATTAGTATCCCACTGAACCTAAATGCTTAAACATATGGGTAAGGATCAATAATAGTGTTCAAGTTCTAATACACCCTTGACATGGAATCCATGTGGTTTAAACACCACCACCACAATATGATAAGAAATACAAACTCAACGTATTATAATTTAAGCAATAAATTGTAGGGATTCCAACAAGTCACCATTAAGTCAAACTGGCTGTGATACCTTAATAGGTATCCACTCAACCCAAAAGCTCAATGTATATTTAAGGGCTCCAGAAGAATATTTAAGCTTTGACACAGAGAAGAATATTTAAGCTTTGACACAACACACAAAAATCTTTGTGGAAACATAGATTTCATTAACAACAAAATGTGGGACAGATGCTGCACATTTTCGCAGCTACTTATCAAGATTCATAAACATGTGTTAAAAAGATGTATTCAGTCCACAATCACATGAACTAAGTAGCAATTTTCAGTGTGCAGGTATTGGTATAAAAAGCACTATATAGACAGCACAAGACTTGACCCTTGCACCTCATTCATTTCTGCATTCACTTAGTCAGCATCCCAAGTAAACTACACCTCGTCTTCCTATAAGAGGCACACAAGCTACGAAAGCTTTTTCTTTCATTTTGTTTCTCATCCCAAACACTTGGTCCAATTTTCTATCTCTCTGTTTTATTTATTTATTTTTTCATTCAATCAGTTTTTCTTAGTTATTGTCAAAAAAGAACAAAGTACAATAAAGCTCCATTTACAGAATGTTCAGAGTTCTGAAGATATCTTGTATGCATGTGAAATGCAAACCTAACGTAACCCAAGCTGTGACACCAAGGATCCTTGCATGATTCATCTCTAAAGTTCAAGGTATAATGCATAGAATCTATCATATCTTCTTTCTATTTTCTAGCATGGCAGCAATTTCAACATATATCACATCTCATTTTTTTCCCTTTTAATCCTAAATGCCTTACCTTTAAGGTTGCCATCAATTTTCGTAATTGCAGCTTATGGACTGAGCTCGGCTCCTTTAGCCTCTTACTGAATCAAATTATGTTTTTCTACCTTCAAATATGATCCCAGATTGGTTTAATGGTCAATTTTTTTTTTTCCTGTAGTTCAAACTCTGGTTGGAGAAGGATTTTAAAGAGTTAATATATATAAATGTAATTCTACTCAATCAATGAAGCTAAGTTTTACAGATTCTCAACAGCTTTTAGGCAAGATGTAATGCCAAGGGCATTAGGAGTGATACCTTAGAAATTCTGTGTGATGGCTAAAAAATATATATATCTTCCATCTATTTTTGATATTTCAAAGCAACACCAACATAAGTCAGGCCTAATTTCCAGCCAATCTAACCCAATCATGCCCCAGAAACTTGGAAAAAAAAATGTCATCACTTAATAACTGAAAACACCTAAATAATATCTACACTGTCTGGTTTGGAACTATTTTTTTTCCTTACACCATTTGACCTCACTGAATCTAATATACCACCACAATCAGAGACAGCAAACCTTTCTACAATTATATTTCAATGGACCTTCAAAATTGGGTTTGTGAACAGGCACTTTCATTGTAGGTGGCACATACAATCAGCAATCCTTGCATATTAATATGCTGAAAGACCCTAAAATAATATCCCAAACTGAAAAATCACCGATCACTACAATGCCTCAGATTCCTAGATGCAATGGACTCCACAATTTCAAAAGTTTTCAGCCCAAATATTTGGGAGGAAGCAAAGGATGGAAATAAAAGACAAAGGGGAGCCGCATCTATTGTAGATTCACTAGCATATGGTTTTTATAAAGTACAACCTTATTCTAGGTGAAATGATGATAAAATTACTTTAAGTCACTAGAAAAGTAATAAACAAAACATAGACATAGCAGCAAAACTGAATTAAAATTCATTGGAGTCATGAGAGAAGTAATACACAGTAATTATGAACTTTTAGTAGGGATGCTTGACTGCAGGCATATATGGAAAGTTTCCTAATCTGACAACCAGTGTTCAAAATTTAAAACAATGGGCCAATTATAGCAATTGCAACATGTTTAAGTACCCCAGGCTTTAATCTGTAGAGTGATTTAGCATTACCGTTCTCATCCTCATCCCCATATTTCATTCCAGGAGGAAAAAACTTCATTAGCATGTTATTTTATGAATGATTTCCCAGAAACTAAGAAAATCCTAAAAGAAGTATGGGAATTATTCCTTGACTTTTGCCATTAACCCACTAGCATTGCTGCTGTACCGACCAATAACATTACCACAAGCGAGATAATAACTATCATTAGTCCAATTTTCATATTACAAGTTGTATTTTACCGGATGCCGCTAAAGTTTTTGAATTCAATATTGTCAGCGTAATATTTGATATTGTTAGTGTATTGCATCATGCTTAAATAAATAAATAAATCATATCCATTATCCTTACCAAGATTTCCATCCCGCTAATCTTCAGCAATTTATACCAAATTTCATTATATTTAAAAATAAGGGAAATGCTCAGCTCTGCGAGGACAAAATTCCGGTAATTTTATCGGAATAAATCATTTTCTGACCTCCAATTACAATGTTCCCGTCAATGCTCCAAGTTTAACATCAAAGAATGTCCGTTCCGATGAATAACGGACCTGATACGCTATTACGACCAGTAAAAAACTAATAAAAAGAAAAATAAAAAAAGGAAGCATTTTTAAGTAGAGAAAACAAACAGTGAGTGATAAATTACCGGAGAATTGGGCAACAAGATGGGCGAATCAAGCAATGTGATGGGACTGATCGCCGGCGGAATGGTGAGGCAGGGCCGCGACTGGGCCACCGGCGAACCCATTATTGGACTGGTGTATCGGGCAGCACTGATTCTCTCCGCTTTGAAGCCGCATTTCGCCGCCCTTCTTTCTGCAATGCTTACTCCTCTAGAAAAAAGGATGCCGTTTACACAGTCGACGTCGTCGTCGTCGTCATTACTGGCCAGAGTTTGTTTGTCCATCTTGGCTAACGTTAAAGTCACGTGACGGTAAGGGAGTTACTGACGATGAATAGCAAACGGGGAGTGTTTACAGGTTTGGTTCGGTTCATCTCCGGTAAGAGAAAGAGGGACTGGAAATTCTTTGGAATAAGTGATTGATTTTTCGGAGAGATGGCTCGGAATTGGAACAGACCTTTGAATTGTGAAAGCGAAAAGAAATTCGGAATATTAACATTTGGATCCTTCTGTTTTACAAAGTAACCAAAACGTACATAGTTTGTTCACTTATATTAACTAGACCCCTAATTGCTGCATGTGACAACTAACTCGAAACAAGACCGTTAGTTAAGTCGACGATAACGTTAAGACGCAAAGTTTAATGAGCTCATCTTGATTTAAGATAACATACTTATTAAAGGAATGACATGTTCGATATGATTAATAATCATAATACATGAATATTAAAAGATTTTGATATACAATCATATTTATTTATAATTTAATTAATTATTTAAATTATTATATCTTATAAATTTGTATGATTTGATAAATTTATTTTAAATTTTTATATTTTAAAAATTATTTATTAATAATTTTTACATCATAAAAAAATATTTAGAATAAGATTGATTAAGTTTGACTAAACGATACAACTATTTAATATATTTAAAAAAAAAATGTTAAATGATAATATGATTATAATTAAATTAAATATTTGATAATTATATTGAATTTAATTTTTAATTTTTGATATAATTATTAAACAAATTATATTTATGTTGATTTAAAATTTAATTAATAGGACATAATAATATAAATTGTTATTTCTATAAGATATTATTGTAGATTATTGTGGTGCATAGTCCACATTTAATATTTCAAGGGTATTTTAGAAAAATAATTTTGAGTAGTTGAATACCATCATGTTATATATATATATATATATATATATATATATATATATAAGTGTTATTATCATAGTTTGGAATATTGTAAAATTTACAAAAATTTTGTTTCCGAAAAATACATTATATATATATGTGTGTGTGTGTATGCATGTGTTAGTGTATTTTAGGCATACTTGTAGATTCATGGTCACTGATTAACAAGATTCCTGTTGTTTACAATACTTGCATAGCTTCTATCAATCAAAGAGAAATTATAATAAGTTTTCCATTCTTTATCATTCTCATCCGTCACCCTCTCAATTCTCTTCTTTATCATTCAATGCTCTAGTAATTATTAGGAGATATCAAATTCATATTGTTCCTCTGGTTTTGTGAAAATTCATGTTTGATTATAGGCAACACTCCTGCGAATTACAGTACGTTGTCAACGCATATTCCATGGCGGTCAATGGCAGCAGCTTCTGCTTCTCCCATGCTTGATTCCAGTCTTTGAATCATTTATAGAGAACTGGAAAACAAGCTAAGCCACGCATTAGAATCTTCATATCATATATTATATCACTGATAATATTGAGATCAATGAATTTTATTACAATTTGAAGTAAATATAGGGTGGAAACACCCACAGGATTCATAATTCTCCAAAATTAATTGAGAACGCAAACCATGCCAATTGACGGCATCAAATAACAAGCTGAAATTACAAATATCATTCAAAATTACTGGCTCACTGAATCAGGTTTATCGCTACAAAGAACAATGTTAGCTATTAATAACTGAAATCTTCAGTACATTTCATATAAAAATGGTCAGAAGTCCAATACCAAAATCAAGAGTGGAAAAAAAAAAGAGTAAAACAAGTCATGGCCTGCCTGCACCTGCTCTCACCACAGATATTCTAATCACACTGCTTCGTTATCTGATTTGCCCAGGGATTCCCCTACAGGTTCCTGAATCTTACACAAACCTCTCTTTAATCTGTCTGATCCCACACTGTCTTTCATTGCTTGCCATATCTTCCGCGTATGACAAGTGGCTCTGGCTTCACCTCTCCAAGAAGAATTTTTCATTCTGAAATCTTGATACTTTGGATCCTTGATATTGATCATAAATCGATCTGTATATGAATTTCTGCGCCCAATTGAACGGCCCCAACATCCTGAACATAGATTCAGTTGATACAGCAATAGCTACTGGATAAGCTCTTACTTTTTCCTTAATCTCTTCGTGATCTTAACCTGACATGCTACTCTCCGTAGTGCCTCCGCAATAATTTCACGAACCTTGCTACGTGAAGCATCTTAACACTTGATCGATACAGTTGTCGTTTGTTTAGAAACTTTAGGTTCTCTCACTGGTTTGTTGAAACAACTAAAAGCTCGTTCCTCTTTTCAATCCCATCTTCCCACGCACGTTTTCTCTTATTTCTCAACGGCTCGTTGTTTCTCGTTTTCACATGGGAGGTTACGGCGTTTCTTTGGTTTCTTGATATGCCAGCCTTGATCGTTAAGCTCCAAATTTCCAGCAACCAGTTAGCCATCAATTGGACCTTCTCTTTGTTATGATTCCTGAGATGTCGAAACCGTTTATAAACATGAGTTGATGCAAGAACTTCAAAGCTCACCGGAAAATCTTTGAGCTTCTTCAACAATGGAACGCATTCGCAAACCTCAGGGCGTTTGTCGATGGAGACTTCGTTGACCTTGGCAGCCGTGTCTGCTGCTTTCAAGGCCGCCTCAGCAAGACGCAGCAACTCTTTCTCCATTAGGGTATTCTGATTTCTTTACTTGATTTTTTGTATAATGCTTTCACCGAAGCTTAGAAAATAAGAATTTGTTACCAAAGCTGGTTGAATATACATATATAAGGCAACGTAGTTTCCTTTAAATCTGGGAAATCTTATTTCCTAACAAATCCAGGAACTCTCGTGTTCCTGTAAGTCTAGGAAATTACCTATTTTTATTTCTTTCTTATTTCCCATATGAACCCAAGAAATCTTTAATTTATTGCACTCTGAGCGTATAAAACATTGGGTTAACTCCATATTTGTTCTAAATAGAAAGAAAAGGAAATAAATAAACATATTTCTACTGATTTTTTAAAGGAAAATTAATTTAATTAAAATACTAATTTGTATTATTTATTGAATAAATTAATTCATTCGGATTCTACATTCAACACATACCGAATATTCTTGTCGAAATTTTTTATTCATGTTACCCGAAGGATTAGTATTTATCGTGTTTTTTTACTGGAGCATTCTAAATTCCGATGCTTACTTGCTTCACATTTAACAAATGTGTATCTGATCCTCAATTTGTCTACGCCACCTTCCTTGTTTTATATCTTTTATATAGAATTAAATAACTTAATTTATTGTATATGCAAAAGAGAAGTGATTGATGTTGTGTGATTTTTGAAGTACCAACATAGAATTTAGATAAGTTGGTGTGCTTCCTCGGATTGATCATCAGCAGCAAGGTTCCCTTCGATATTCTTGCCAGTTAGAAGATCTATTATAAGTGGTTTTTTTTTTTTTTTTTTTTTTTTTTTTTTTTTTTTTTTAAGTAACCAATTCGTGGGAAGAACGTTCCACCAGTTCCCAACAATGTGCATGATTCAAAATAAATCGCTTCTGGCCTTGACTGGCTGCCATATGGAGACCTGTCGTCTTTCTAACTTTGTCACTAACACATACCACAAATCCATCACATTCTTGCACAATTGAAAAATAACCATAATATGCTACATTATGAGGTGGACTCCACCCATTTTTATCTGTTTCTTTCGTCAATCCCCTCTTCTTCCCAAACGTTATTTTTGTATCACCTGAAACAATCAATTAAAATGAACAATATTACATATAAATTTCACAAAAATTAGTATAAAAAATTTAGAATTTGAGCCACCAGGCAAATAGAGTTGGTGTTACTAAGAGTTCAAGCAAGTGTTTCTGATCATTGTTATTTTCACATCCATCTTCGCAGTTGTCTTCTTCCGTGTTGAATTCCAATTTCACTCTTTCGACATCAAGATTTCAAGATGTGCATTCATAATCGCAACTAGGAGCTTGTTCATTTATTTTAGTTAGTTTTCTTTCTTTATTCATTTGATAAATTCTAATTTTAAAACTAACGTTATAATATCTAAATATTAATATGATCATCTCCAAATTGCTCGTATAATTGAATCATTTATTTTAAATAATTATTTTTGTATTTATTTATTAAATTATATATATTTTTTAAGTAATTGATATGATCTAATTGTTAAAAGTGTTGTGTAGTACAATGACTAAAGTAAATATTAAATGTGTTATATAATTTATGATAAAATTAAATAATTAAATAGAGATACTCTATAGAGTGGCAAGTGTTCGAATTAAAAAAAAATTATAAATTATTTTATTTATTTAAATTTATATATTAAAGCATCATTATGAATATTGAGAAAAATTATCTCAATCATTTTATGATTCCTAACGAGTTCTAGTGTGTGATAATTTGAAAAATATAAAAGTAAAAATATTGTTTCTTAATTGTTGTTTCTCCTAAGGATGTATTGTCCAATTGTTTCCTCCATTTTCCTATTTCTACAGCAAAAATAGCAAATAAATAGCAATTTTTTATTTTAATTTCTTGAATGGTAATCCATTTTAAGTGTTATAATCAAAGTTTTATAATTTTATATCTCTCTAACTATTTTTGTAGTTGTATGAAAAATAAATAGGTATATTTAAATTTCTAAGACAATTTTAACTAGAATAAAATAAAATATTTAAAAATAATAATCATACTTCGCTAAAATATCAAATACTTTAAGTTATACAATTTATTATCACGATAATAGTTCATAGCAAATAAATCAACATATTCAAGTCACATAAAATTATATAATTTATAAAAATTTTATAATAATATTTTAGTTAAAAATCTTGATGAATGAATTTGGAGGGAGAGAATATATAAATATATAAATGCATGCCTTTGAAAACCAAAATTGTAGATTTTATAAAATAAAATAATTAGGTATGGATATTTTTAAAAGAGATTTACTAAAAATTTTCAAATTTGTTTACATTCAACCTAGTAAAAATATTCATAAGTAACTTACTTATTTCAATTTTTTAAATTAAATTATACTTTTTTTTCTTAAAGTAAATGTTTCTAAAATGTCTTGTTAAATTAAAAAAATAAACATACTTAATTACCAAAAATAATTAAATTCAATCAATTAAGCATAAAAAAAATTAAAATGATAATAAGTAGTCTCGTAATAAATATATAATAAAATTAATATACGTTGTAAATAAACATATGTTTATACTAGACCAAAGAAAAAGACAATTTTAAAGAAATTAATACACATGAGAACAATTTAATACAAAAATATATGTTGTATTTAAGAGAATTTTTTTTTGTGTTTCTTACATAGAACCTAAAAAATAGAAAGACCTTGAACTTGTAATTTAAAATAACGTTGAAATTACAAACACAAGTTATGCCTTTGATATGAACATTAAATTAAGTGCACACCCTTATATACATATATAAAAGATTTTTTCTTTTTTTTCTTTTTTTTTGCTATTTTGCCGTTGATGATTTTCATTTAAAAATAAAATTAAATAACTAAAATTATTAATTTTTAATGAAGATTACTGAAGTTTTTATTAATATTATTATCATTTTATACTGTTATCCACAATCATTATTATTTCAAAGCTATGAACTAACCATATTATATTTAATGCATTAATATATTTCTTCTTCTTTATCTTGATGGCATGTATGCTATATTTTCTAATAGAAACTTGATAATAGGAAGAAGTTCTAATAATTAAAAAAAGAAGAAGAAGAAGAAGAAGAAGAAGAAGAAAGAAATGCTTAACTCAAAGTAAGTAATAATGTTTTAAAAAAAATTAATAAAATAAGATTGTATATATACATATATGATACTTATGATAGATCAATATCGGGCATATATAAAATATATAAATAAACATTATTGATTTATCAATCGAATTTGACTGGCATGAATTTTTTTTACCTAATTTCAAACATACTTCTGAAAGAAAAATATTTTGAAACATCAAATAATTAGACATATTAGTTTTATATTTTTTTTAAGTGTCTTCTCAAAGTGTGCATTTAAGCGTGAGTGAAATTACATGGATGGAGTTTATAGGGGCATGATTTTAACATAAGATTCTCACATCAGAAGTATTTCTCTTCTTATTGCCTCAACTCATAGTTTCTCCATGATTTTCTTAGTGGGGTCATGGATTTTGAGATTCTAAATGAGTTATTAAGGTGTAACTTCTATCAAATTAAAAATATATAAATTATATTATTTTTTATTAAAAATTAAATTCAAATTTTTTTATTTATTTTTACATATTCAATTATGTATTTTACATTAACTAATTAATTTATTAAAATTTAATTACAAAAGTTAAGCACTATTTTAAAAATTAATCTTATCGAATTTCTAGTTTTGAAATCATTTATTGGGTTACATAACTAATTTATTTAATCTTTTTTGTAACATAGTCAATTAAAGTAAGATTTGATCAACTTCAACTTCAAAAAATTTCTTTTCTAAAGTACTATAGTAATTAGTACAATTCACAAAATTCTATATGCAGCCCATGTATTTGAAAAATAAATATTTCTTGAATTCAAATGATCTAATATGTTGATTTCTTTATTTTCTGTTATATGGTAAAAGCTTTTTCAAAATACTGGACTCTAAAAATAAATCAATCTCACTAATATCAATAACATATCATATTTCTAAAGCTCTTTAAGATTATTGTAAGAATCCTTTAAACTATTTAGATCTACAAATTTTTAACTTCTGCAAGTCAAACAAAAACCTAACAATTTTTTATATACTTCGAATTGCTCATGCCTATTCTTGGAAGAAGAAAGCACTTGGTCTACTATGAATAAAAAGTAATTAACTAAAAAGATTCATCAACTAATTGTTGCCTATTCATTAACATTCTTATGGAACTATTTTTTCCTATGAATGATCTACCTTTAACTAAAAATTGGTTGAGTTTTCATCATAGTTGCATTGTCATGAAATGGGTTGGCATGGTTTAAGCTTACAAGATAATGCTTAACTAATTTTTTTTAACTGGTATTATAGCTTGAGTAACATTTAAAGTTTAATTTTAGGTCAAAAAAATAAACAATAGACATAGTTTGACTTAAATATGGGGCCCTAATATTGCACCAAATTTTAGTGACCCTAGCCATCCGCATGTGTATGTTGTCTCCAAGGCTACCATTGGATTCTCCTTCCACTATCTGATTATTGTCATTGTTCTTGATATGTCATAAAATGTCTTCCGATCAATCCCACAGTAGCATAATCAAGAAAGAACAAGATTACATATGTAGGTGATTGGTCTATAATGTGTCGTCCTCGATTAAACAAGAGACTTGACCTTATCATTCAACTTCCTAATTGTTACCACCTGAAAGCAAGCAAGTGCAATACTAGACTCATTGTTAGTGGAAGAACAACCCACGTTCTAGGAAGTGAGATGGAGTTTTATACGTTCTTACTCTTTGTCTTAACTAAGTTGTGACCCCAAAGCTTAGTCTACAACTTTTAAATTTCAAGTTTGGATTTGTTATTTAAATTTTTGCAGTTATGGTTGATTAATCAACAACTATTTGGCAGCATTACAAATTTTAAAGTCATTGAATTTCTATAATGTTATCTCCTTATATACAGAAGCATTCGATTTAATAAGATGCAGATAAATTTGTTCCGAAAACTTTGTTTTCTTCATGATGAGAAACTTCTTCAAGTGTGAGGCCTGAAATCTTCCTGCTGAGTGTGAGACAAACTAGTATCCAACCTTTTTTCTTCGTTTGTGTCACTCTGCATCAATTTGGTATCAGAGCCTTTTAATGCCCTTTCTGCAATTGCTATTAACACCATGAGCACACGAAGTAAACAATTCCTACACCAATGGCCCCCAGATTTACTCAAGCTGAACATGATGAGCCGTTATGTTATATTGCTAATCAAGTTGCTGCCTTACACACCGCATGGATACACTTTGGATTCATAGTTTTCCTGTGCAACAAAATAATGAGAACGATCATAGTGATGCGTAAAATCCACTTCATTCGGAGACCAAAGATGTGCCTCTAAGTGGTAAAAATAAAATGCTTAATCAACTCCCTGGAGGTCCCCCAGGACCTCCTCAAGGACATCTACCACAACTACCACTTTTGCAACGGCAAGGAAATGACTTTCACCAGCACCAATGGCCTAATTTTCATGACCGTGACAATTTCGATGAAGCTTCCAAACAAGTCCGTGTTGATGTGGCAAATTATGCATGTATTATGGATCCAATCAAGTTTTAAGACTAGCTTATGTCCTTGGAAGATTATTTTGTTAATTTCAATGTAGTTGTCGAAAGAAAGGTGAGATTATTCAAAATGAAGCTTGAAGGTCACGCTCGGGTTTGGTGGCATAAAGTGGAGAAGAGGTTGTATCGCCTTCGACAACCATCTGTTTCAGATTGGGAGGAAATGAGGTTGCATCTCAAAGCAAAAATCCTACCACTTAATTATGAAGAGGCTTTCTTTGTAGATCTCCTTGCTCATTGATAAGGACCCTTGACGGTGGAATAATATACATCAAAGTTTAATGAATTAACCACTCAAAATGGGATTACTAAGACAAAGTGCCAATTTTTGAAACGTCAAAAGAACTTCTCACTACTCGCTTGTATGGAATTGAAGAAATATATCAGTTAGCTCAAAAAGTTGAGCCACAGATTAAATAGACAAATCAAAGGCGTGGATTACTTGCAAGTATGGGACAAAGTCATGTACCATTTTTTTTTGGGTCATAATTCTCCTTATCTGGCAAGGTCCTTTCAATGGCTTGGAGGCGAAAATTTTAAGCTTAAGATTGTAACAAAATTTACAACAGAAGAAAAAGACAAATAGAATATGAGTACACAAGAAAGGTCAACTTAAAATTTACAAGTGCGGTGAGAGAGGATACTTTGCAAATGTGTGCCCCCACAAAGAACAAAAAATTTGCTCTTATTTATGCTAAATGAAGATGAGATTATGGAGATTTATAGAAAGATCCCAAAGGGCTAAATGAAGAACCAGACAATGCAGTAGAAGTAAGTTAAACCACTAACCATTGAATTAGAGGGTTCAAATATGCCATTATGTCATTCATCTAATCTTTACCTGAGAGCTTAAAATATAACGGTGAAAAACCGTGGTTGCATACCAATGTCTTTCATACACGTGTTGAACACAATGGCAAGGCCATTAATCTTATTATTGACAATGGCAGTAGAATGAACATTATGTCCAATGAGCTAGTTGACAAGTTCAAGTTGAAGTTGAAGACAGAAGAAAGGTATAAAACACCATTAATTCCATGAAATTCTTTGCCAACCAAGGGCCTGATCCATTCATAGATCTAAATAAAAGAGCAAATACTAAAACAAATATAAAATTACATATATATCTTAAAATATATTTATTTCATGCTAAACAAACGAACTCTTATTTATATAAATATAACTTTAAAAAAAAAAAAAACATGTACTCAATAAATATTAAATCATTAATAATATTTGAGTCGGTCTCTAAATTTTAATAAAACAAAAATTTTGAGTACTGCACTTTCTTCGTTTGTCTGAATTAGGTCCTTGAACTTCATTAAAATTACCAATCTATTTTTACAATATTGAATGTCAACTTTTATCACATAATAGTACATGACTTACTACTGAGGACACCTTGATATAAAAATTAAACAAAACTTTTTTTTTTTTATTTTTGAGTAGAACTTGTGTTAGTAGCAATTTTTTTTTTTAAAAAAAAATTATTAATTATTTGGTAGTCAATTACATTATTTAATAAAAATCATATAATTATTTTAATAGACAAATTTTTATAATTATATTATTAAAGAAATGAAATAAAATTTTTAAAATAAAATAAAAATATTTCAAACAATTTAATTTTAAATTATAAAAAATTCTCAAAATTTTCTACACAAAAGTCTAAAATTTGAATTTGTTCCAGTACAGTAAAATAGTTTTTTTTTTTCTCTCCATAAACTATTATTCAATGACAACCAACGGGACCAAAAATTTATTTATTTATTTTGCAGCCTGTGCTAAAAGCTTGTAATCTAATAC
This sequence comes from Khaya senegalensis, assembly GCA_032402905.1. NCBI lineage: Eukaryota > Viridiplantae > Streptophyta > Magnoliopsida > Sapindales > Meliaceae > Khaya > Khaya senegalensis. The sequence goes on along the minus strand of CP135555.1, from coordinate 1,154,105 downwards.
TAAATGGTATTTTAGTTATTTCAGTAGAATTGCGGACCTACTTTGCTATAAACAGATATACTATGTTCTTATTTATATAAATATAAAATAACAGGGAGCCAAATATTATTATCCAAAGAATCAGATTTTCTCATTTACTAACATGCATTTCTTCTCTCTGTCAACTTTGATTTATTTGGTATCCCTACCTATGTATGGAAACAGAAATCCGAAATCCAAAATAACTGCCGTTTATCTTTTTTTTTCCAAGTTTGGTTTCTTGTTCTCTCCATATATTGAGCAAGACTCTCTGTTTTCTTCATCCCTTTCTTTGCCTCAATTTTTTTTTCCAATTTCTCTCTTATTTCTCTAGCTAGCTATCTTCATGGCAGCTTCTTCTGAAACTGCTGCCATAAAGTTATTGCTTCTGCTTTCTGTTTTACAAGTAGTTCATGGATATACCTGTGATTTATTCCAAGGGAATTGGGTTCATGTTAATTCATATTCTCTTTACAACATATCCAAAGATTGTCCGTTTATTGAGAAGGAATTTGATTGCCAAAAAAATGGCAGGCCTGACAAAGATTATCTTAAATATAGATGGCAACCCAGCGGCTGCAACTTACCAAGGTAAATATCTACAAATACCCCTACTCTACATTATTATTATTATTATTATTATTATTGGTGGTGTTGTTGTTGTTGTTCTTCTTCTTCTTCTTATTGTTGTTGTTGTTCTTCTTCTTCTTCTTATTGTTGTTGTTGTTTTTCTTGCTGTATAAAACAAAATCTTTCCATGAGATTAAATGTTAGGTTTAAGTTTCTCAAATTTATTGTTGAATTTTTAGTTATGTAGGTATATGTATGCATATCATTTGTTGTGATTTTGATAGATCATACGGTAGTTATGTCATAAAATAATTATTTTATTATTTGTATTTTTGTACCATGATATAAAAAAGATAAGCAATAGGGCATAAGATTGTTATATATATTTATTTATTTTATTCTATAGTATGAAAAAATAATAAAAAGATTAGAAAAATCACTTTTTAATTTTGTTTTAAAAATATATCATTTAAAAAATGATTAAAAATTAAAATTATAGATAATATGACTCTAAATAATATTCGAAAAAATTTTGATTTTATTTTAACAAAAAATAAATACAAAAACTTGAAATAAAACAATGAACGAAAAAAAATTAAAAATATATGACATATTTTTTTATAAGATAATATTGCTAGAAGTGGGGTGGGGGTCATTAGATTAGATCGGTCTTTTAGTGCAGGAAGATTAGTGGATTATTAGGACATGTATGAAACAACATTTCTAAAATTAAAACTGTTTCTTTTAATTATTTACTTATTGGTTTTTCAAGTTGACTTTGAACGAAAATGTTATAATTGTCCCTTGAAATAAATATACAATGTGCTTTAGTTCAATTGTCATTACAACTCTTTTCTAAGAAACAAACCACCAATGAAGAATTCAAACAAATTATAATAATAACAATAATAATAATAATTTACATATTTGATAAATTCTTATTTGTATAAATGTATATTTTATAAAAAAAAAAATTATAAAAATTATAAAAATTATGTGTCTAAAAGGAGGAATAATATTTACACTTATTGAGTGAAATCATTACCAAAATTGAATGAATGGAGGACGAGGAGGAGGAGGAGGAGGAAGTGGTCCATTTATTCCCAAGTGGAATATAAATAAAATGATGGAAACAATAATTAGTTATTTTGATTTGTTGATTGGAAAATGATGATGAATTTTAGTTGGAAACGAAAGAAAATAAAAAATTAAAAAAATAATAACAAAAGGAAAATAATGCGTGCACGATGGGCGCCGCTGAAATAACAATCAGAATTTGGTGTTCCATAAGACAGACTGACTGACTGACAGACAGACAGTTAGGTTTGAATTCACATCCAATTCAAATATTTGATTTGACAATTGCTTAAACTTGTAAGCATCATCAATCACAACCTTTGTTGTTGCGTTGCTTTCATTCATTCCTTATATCCCAACCATTCTTAATTATCACTCTATACTTCCATCTATCTAAATTCATCTATTCTATTCTTTATATATATATATATATATATATATATATAACAAGAGTATAATTTTATTCGGTGGGTTAGAATAGATATTTGTATTCAGTTATGAATAAATTGATTAATTATATGATGATGGTGATGTGATGTAGGTTTAACGGCATAGATTTCTTATCAAGGCTTAAAGGGAAAAACATAATGTTCGTAGGAGATTCACTGAGTCTGAACCAATGGCAATCACTCACATGCATGCTTCATAAAGCTATGCCTGCTGCTACCTACAATTTAACCAGAATTGGAGGGCTTTCAACTTTTGCATTCCCGGTTAGAATCTCGACCCCTTTTTTATGGACATTCTTTTTTATTTTTTTTTTTTTTTATGAAATATTAACAGATATATTCTTAAATTTTGATAAAATAATAAATAAAAATACACTTTAATTATTTTTATCATATCTAATTTTTTTTGGTTTACATTATTAAATTTTAATAACTGTTAAAGTTATTAAGAGCATAAATAATAATGTTTTATATATGTAAAAATAGTGATTAATATCACAATTTGAGTTTTATTTAAAACTCTAACCGTGACAATCTTATTTAAGTTCTTGAAATTTTTAATGGTTATTCAAGGACTTATCTATTAGAAATGATCAAAGTATATTTTTATTTGCTATTTTACTAAAATTTAAGGATTTATTTATTTTATCATATATACATAATTATTCATTTAATTTTTTAAAAAAATTAAAAGTCTACAACAAAAAATACTGTCCCATTTTATGTGATTAATATTTATTTAATATGAATTTTTTTTATTTGACAGAATACAGACTTGTATACAATTATTAATAATTTAGTGTTGAATTACTTTAATTTAGTATCATATTATTAAGAATTATGCACAAGTATACAAATCGACGTGCATTATAAAATTAACTGTATAGACAACAATCTTAAAAAAGAACTAATTTTAAATATGAATAAAAAAATAAATTAATTAATAGATATCAAAGCTCGTAAACTCTATTAAAAATGTATAATTTCTTTTCTATACAATGAAACCGTGAAACAAATATAATAAAGAATGATATTATAGATGTTGAAAAATAAAAATGTGGTAAAATTAATGATTGAAAAATGTTCTTGTAAAAATGTTAAAGCATGCATTTTTTTTCTTGTATAATTTTGCAGAGTACGAAAACAAAAATTATGTTTTCTCGCAATGCTTTTCTTGTTGATATTGTGAGCACAAAAAAAGGGCGAGTTCTGAAACTTGGTTCCATTGAAAGTGGAAAATTGTGGAAGGAGATGGATGTTTTGATCTTCAACACATGGCATTGGTGGCTTCACACCGGAAGAAAACAACCGTAATATTTTCTTTATATAGTTTTTTTTTTTTTTTTTTTTTTTTGTGTGTGTTTTTGATATATAATTGATTTAATTGCTAATGATAATGTTGGTGGCTGTGTGACTACTTATTTGTATTTGGATTGAGCATTTTAGATGGGATTTTATTGAAGATGGAGATAAAAGAATCAAGGACATGAACCGATTGGTAGCATTCGAGAAAGCATTGAACACATGGGCTAATTGGGTTGACAACAATGTTAATTCTGCCAAAACCAAAGTCTTCTTCCAAGGTGTTTCACCCGATCATGCCAAGTAAGTCATAATTTCAAAGTATATTTGTGGTTTGTTCAATCAATGAAATGAAATTTCTTGTCGCATGACTCTATTATTGTTATCAAAACAGTGCAGCTGAATGGGGACAACCAAAGGGAAAGAGTTGTGCACAAGAAACAGAGCCAATATTTGGGAGTAAATATCCAGGAGGTAGGCATAAAGCAGAGGTAGTAGTGGAGAAGGTGATAAGAAAAATGTCAAAGCCAGTGCATTTGCTAAATGTCACAACTCTTTCACAACTTAGAAAAGATGGCCATCCTTCTTTCTATGGCATTGGTGGACACAGAAATGCAGATTGCAGCCATTGGTGTTTGCCTGGTGTTCCTGATACCTGGAATCAGCTCCTATATGCAGTTTTCATTCAAATATAGTGAAAGGAAAAGCGAAATAGACCAAACATTTTTGTTTTAGATTGTTTCTGATTTACTGCATTCTCAATAAATTTCTCTCCTTCTGTTAAAGTTAAAAGAACAAAATAATCAGAAATAAGAACTTGATTCTGTGTTGTTCGAACTATTTCTGATCCTATGCCCGATATTGAAGCGATTTATGTAACATTGATATTATTATTTTGACATATTGTAGAAATATTAAAGAAAAACAAATCTGTTTAGAAAAAAGTATCTTAGGATAAGTCTTTAAGTCAAGAAAATCTTGTATGCAAAGGCTGCCCAAGAACCCAAACATTAGAATATCAAGAGAAAATACTGTAATCAGCATCCCTAAGGCAACATCTGTATACTGGTTAAATAAAATTTTATCACCTACAAAGTTATTTTGAAATCAACTAATCCCAAAAACGATTACGACAAATGAGAGAAATTTAGGGTTTTGTTTAGTGATTTCACTTAACTTTGAAAAAGATGTTTGGTAATATCAACTTTTAGTGGGATTCAGCCACTTTTTCCTAAAATTTGATACTTTATCCTACAATAATTGTGGCTTAAAAGCCAGTGCACCTCAATACCAATCAGACTCTTAAAATGGGTGACATTATTCTATTGGACAATTCCATCATGTAAGACTCTAAGAACTAGGTAGGATAAATTTGTAAAAGACACTATCCATTGCAACATCAACCTTATTTTCGGACAATTTTATCAATCTCAAACAGCAAGTGATATCATATTCCCAAAAAAAGAAAAAAAAAAGACAAATAGGAACTAGAATCACAATTCAAAGCATTTGTACTTCAACAGTCAACCCTGCAGAGGACAATCGTTTATAAAAGCAACTAGCAATTATTCTTATCTCCATCATCTTCATCAACAGAATCATTGCCACAATTTAATGCAGGATAAACAAGGAGTCGATAAGCATTTAACACGTTACAGAACTTCATAAAAAATTAACACATGAACTCAGGAATACAAGCTAATAAAGCACAATAGTGGGACATACTTGTCAGGCATAGCACTTGCAGATTCATATTTGCACAAAAGGAATCAGACAGACAACTCTGATCGAGAAATCAAGATCCCATCAGTGTCTGCATAAAGCCATTCGCCATCAGTGATTCTAGTCCCACCAATGGTAACTGGTACGTGTTTCTCCCCACCAACCCCCTTCTTGTTGGCTTTCATTGGATGAGAAGCCAGAGCTCTCACACCAATATCACAACCATTGATTTCATCAACATCCCTAATACACCCATTGACCACTATTCCAGCCCATCCATTGTTCTGGGCTTGTACAACAGGGTTGCCCCCCAAAATTGCGCATCGCAAACTTGCACCTCCATCAACAACAAGAACTCTACCATTACCTTTCTCCTCAAGAAACTCACGAATCAAAACATTGTCTTCAAATACCTTGACAGTAACTATCGGTCCAGAGAAGACTTGGCGCCGACCATATATCTGGAAAATTGGCTGGAGTGCCCGGAGCTCGCCACTCACAATCAGCTGTGGGTTTGCATCACAAACTTCCGCAGTTGTAACTAATGCCATTTATTCCAATCACCTTCAGTAAAGGAAAAGAATTACATATTAGACTGCTAACAGACATTCACGAAACTTGCTAAACAAAAGGACATGTTAATATCAATCATAATTCTTAATGTAATTTATCATCTTTCCAATATTGAACCAAAACAAGGAAGCAGAGTATTAAAAGAAAAAATTGCATATGCCAGCATAAAATGTCCTAATAACCCTTAGGACCTCTGCAGGACATAATTTGATGCTTTGAAAAACCAATTCATTGTAAAATCAATCACGTCCAAAGAAATGAGTGCAATAATATCCATGTGAAAATTATGAATCTTTCCAATTTTGCATACGCTCACAAGAAGGTTTAATTAACAGATAGAACCAAAGTGTGATGGGCACTGCATATCTTAAATGACTCAACTCATCCATGTGCAAATTATGCCAGATATTTCCTTCAGGTAGTCCGGTCACTATGGTTCACAAATTCTAAATCATTTTCTCAAAAATAAAGCATGTACCTACAGCTTTTTCAAGTCACCAATAAACTTTGATTGCCGTCAAAAACCCCTACAGGGATAGGTCAAATAGTAGCATGGTAAACAACAAAGAAACTTGAAAAGATATTTTTACTTAACATTTTCGTAAGTAAATTGGAGAAATGAATCGGTGAAGGAATGCAATTCAACAACTTGAAATAAAATGCTAAATGTAGCAAACATGCAAGTGGAACAGAATAACGAACATCTAAACACCAGCACAAGTCTAAAAAATTTACCAGATAGAAATAAACTTTCTATCATCAGAAATTGAACCGATAAACCGTTAATACAGCAATATATTAATGAAGCAATATACAAGGCCATATGTAAAGCAAAATATAAGGCAACAAATCTTCCACTTGAGTACATCCAAAAGTTTTATGGATCGGCTAGTTCACTATTGTCAATTTGAATTCACCACCTTTACCCTCTTCCAATTGAATACATCGGAGTACTACGGTGATCTTGATCATAACAAACCAAGATGTACGGATAACCAGGCACATGAAGATTACATAAGCATTCAATTCTACAACAAGATCCCACAAACGATATCCAGATAAGTGGAAAGTAATGTATTAATATGCTGATAACAATCATTGAAGCAAGATAATATGTGCAACAACTATAGGAAATCTGCTGCAATCCTTCAACGAAACAACAATGATTACAAAATTTTTCCACGAAAATTTTCACTACAAACAGCAACGTAGTAATAAATCCAATCACAAGGTAAATTATAATATAATTTGAACAATCATGAAAGAAACGTCCAAATAGGTTAAAATTCCAGCAATCAAGATGTCAAGAAAATTGATTCCATACTACAGCAAAACACAAAGAAATTAACAGATATTATCGAAATCTTACCAAGAACGGAACTCTGCGAATCAGGAATATGCAGTAATTACAATCACAACAGAGAGATTGATACCATACTGCGAAGCTGAAGAGAGATTTGAAGAGAGAAGAAAAGCTTATGCAACCAGTGACAGTGAATCGAATCTCTTCTTTTCTTTTTCTTTTTTTTTGTTTTTTTTTCCTTTTTTGCCGTAAAGCGCGTGGAAAATGTATTATATATGTATATATAGATGGGGGTTGTTGACCTTGGAAAATTTAATAAAATTACTTTTCTTTTACTCTTTATACCTAACATAATCTATCATAATTACCTTTTTGGCCTTTTTAAGCAAGAATTAAATCTAACACAATTTCATTTTCACTATTTCTCATGAACATAAAATATGTTTTATTATTCCTTTTACTTTTAATTAAAATTGGTAATAAAATAGTTCATAATAAAATATTAAATAATTACATGTTTTAATCTATAAAAAATGTGAATACATTAGTGTATTAGATTTTATTTTTGTATAAAAAAGAATAAAAGTAATTATATCAAATTGGTTTTAAAAAATAAAAAAATAATTTTATCAAGTTTTATTTGGTCAATATTTAGCAAAATCGATTCCAATTCTGGTTTTGATTCTACTTAGAACCAGAACTTATCCTTTTTAATAACAAGGTACTTTAATTTTTAATTTTATTTAGTTTTGGTTTGCTTTCGATTTTAAAATATATCATATTATTTATTAATTATCTCAATTTTTTTAATTTTTATTTCATAAAAAAATTTAAAAAAAATTAAAAATAACAATATTAAATTATAAAAATGATAAAATATATAAACAAAAAATAGAAGGAATGAAAGAAAGAATAAATAAATTATTAAATAAAATTAATATATAACAAATTATTTAATAATATTATATTATTACTCAAATTATTATGATATATTTTAAAAAAGAGAAATTTATTTTTTTATAATAATATAATTATATTTAATAATATTATATTATGTATATATTTTTTTATTATAATTATTAATTTATTCAATATTATAAATATATCACTATTTTATTAAAT